>PVJS01016898.1:0-36867 GCA_004027185.1 Glis glis
GTAAAAAAAAAAAAAAAAAAACGTCGAGATGGGGGGAAGGGAGCGTTTCAGATGGCTGGGGAGGGGCCACTGGGTGGATACTGGTAGGCACCCCGTGCCATGCCTCACACCAGAATAGACTCCAGGTATGTTCTGAGTCAACAGCGAAATGTCCGTCATTCTTGTTTCCTAGATAGAAAAGGTCAGGGCTGAAGGGCATTCTTGTAGAGAGCAGAGGCTTCTTTCTTTTCTTTTTTAAATAACTTGATCCATTTCCCCCTTTACAAATAGGACGCCACGGCATTGTCCAGGAAGGGATAGTACACCTAGGCTCAGAGCAAGACACCGCAGCGGCCACGCAGGGGCGGGTGGGTTTCTTCTGCTTCTGAGGCAGGCGAAGCTGGGAGACTGGTCACAGCTTCAGCAGCCCCTTCCCTCCCCTGCAGAACCGGGAGGGCCCGGCCCACCGTGCAGCCGAGCATGTGGAGGCGAGAGGGAGCCGGGCGGTCAGGAGGACTGTGGCTGCAGCTTCAAACCTGTTTATCACAGCAGAACTCTTTTTACAAGTGAAGATTTACCTGGAGCCCCAATCTATACAGGATCAGGGAAGCGAGGGAAGGGAGGGATCAGGGCCACCAGAGACAGGACGGAGGGCCCTGGAGGAGAAGGAAAAGGACTCTGGCTCTCTCATCTGAGGCCACGGAATTGGGGGCCCAAGAGGTCCCGCCAGGACAGAGAGCTGCCATCCCTGGCCCAGAGAGAAGGGAGGCCAGGTTCACGTGGGGACTCAGCCGGACTCAGAGATAAAGCCAGTGTTTCCCTTTGTGGCTCAGGGCGGGAGCTCTGATCCCGTCCGTGCATCTGGGGTTCAGCAGCTCCCCCTGTTGACCTCCTTTCCAGGTAACCCGAGTGCCCAGCTTCAGAACTCACAAATTCCAGAACGAAGCCGGGCGTGGTGGTGCACACCTGTAATTCCAGTACTTGGGAGGCTGAGACAGGAGGATCGCAGGTTCGAGGACAGAGAACACCAATGTAGCGTGACCCTGTTTCAAAATAAAAGGACTGGGGGTGTAGCTCAGTGGTAGAACCCCTCTGGGTTTAATCCCCAGTACCACAAAAATAAGTAAGTAAAAACTTTAAAAACTACAGACGCAGAACCAAGTGGAAGGGAGTAGCGGTCTGGTCTGTGACTCTCAGCCTGGCAGCCCGCTGGCTCCCTGGGGGCTGTAAACTCTGATGCCCCACGCAGGACCTTGAACATCAGTCTTTTTTTTTTTTTCTTTTGGTACTGGGTATTGGACCCAGGGGCATTCTACCTCCAAGCTATATCTGAGCCCTTTTTATTTTGAAACAGGGTCTTGCTAAGTTGCGGAGGCTGGCCTTGAACCTACGATCCTCCTGTCTCAGACTCCCAAGTACAGATGTGTGCCACTGTGCCTGGCTTTGTTTTGGCAGGCTGTTTTGAGCTGTGACCAGCTCAATCACTTACTTTTTCTGAAGTCCAGGGGCAGCTCAGAAATGGACAGAGTCCTTCAATGTGGTGCCTGGGATCTGAGGCAGTGGGAAGGAAGGGAAAGAGCACTGTGTGGGGCAGGCTGGCGGGGAAGAAAGCGGGCCTGCTGGAAGAGTGATCCTGGGCTCGGAAACTTCAGGAATTCTCAGAGTGTTAGCAAAGGGCTCAAGGCCCTGCCTCCCATTTCGCAGAAGGAGTAACTGAGGCCCAGAGTTGCTGAAAACTTGGTTGTAAAGTCGTTGGTCTGGCGGGTCAGCTGTTAAGGCCCAGGGTTTCTTTTTTTTTTTTTTTTTTTTTTTGCGGTACCGGGGATTGAACCCAGGGGCGTTCTACCTCCGTGCTACACCCCCGGCCCTATTTTTTATATTTTATTTTGAAACCGGGTCTCACAAAGTTGCGGAGGGCCTCACTAAGTAGAGAGAGAGAGAGAGAGAGACAGGGGGAGAGAGAGACAGAGAGAGAGAGAGAGAGAGAGCTGAGGCTGGCCACAAACCCGGATCCTCCGGTCTCCGCCTCCCAAAGTACTGGGATTACAAGCGTGCGCCACCACGCCCGGCCTAAGGCCCAGGGTTTCTGGAGATTGGCCGAGTCTTGAACGTCAGAGCCAGCCGTGAGGGCGGCCCGAGTCTGCCCTTGACCGCTGAAGGTCGGGCTCTCCGGGCTCCTTCGGACTCTTCAGCGGGGCTTTGAAAGGTTGAGGATAGCCACAGCGGCCACTGGGCCAGCGGTCAGACAGCCTTCGATCTGAGTCCTGGTCCAGGGAGACAAGCAACGTGACCTGGCTTCAGTCTCTTTCAAATGGGTCCTTCCTGGGGCTGAACGGGAGAATGGGCACAAAAAACCCAGGGACACAGGGCAAGGAGCCACACGGTGCCCGCCAGTGGCCGCAGCGCAGCGGACTTCTATGAGCAGCCATGCCAGGGGAGGCTGTTTAGTGGTAGTCTCTGACCCCGCGTGTCTTCCCGCCGGTCCCCAGCTCAGCTGAGCTCTGCAAAACTTCCCGGCTGAACAAGGAGCAGGTTTTGGGGTTGGGATCTCCCTAGCACCACGGCCCTGCCCACCTCCTCGGACTTGGACCCTGGGGAGGTTTAGGGTTTGTCTCAGAGATGTGGGGAGATGGCTGGGGTGGAGGTGTCGAGTGGGTAGGGCCAGGGGAGAGGGGGGCCTGTGGGTGAGCCCTGGTGTGGTATGTGTGTGTATGTGTGTGTGTGTGTGTGGTATGTGTGTGGTGTGTTGTGTGTGTGTGTGTGTGTTGTGTGTGTGTGTGTGGTGTGTGTGTGTGGTATGTGTGGTGTGTGTGTGTGTGTGTGGTATGTGTGTGGTGTGTGTGGTGTGTGTGTGTTGTGTGTGTGTGTGTGTGGTGTGTGTGTGTGTAGTATGTGTGTGGTGTATGTTGTGTGTGTGTTTGTGTGTGTGTGTGTGTGTTGTGTGTGTGTTGTTGTTGTTGTTGTTGAGAGGGACAGGCCGGGTGCAGCCAGGCCTGGCGGCTGGGCAGGTGAGCGCGGACTCACCCTCCCCAGGCCAACTGCAGTGGGGAGGGAGGACCAGCGGCCACCTGCTCCTCCCACCCACGTCTCTTGTGCTCTCTCTCCCTCTCCTCCCCTCTCTCCCACCTTTCCTTCCCTCTTTTCTATCAGCACTCCTTGTCAAAGGGAAAAAGAAGCAGTCTGAAGAGGGGGACCCCACAGACCCCCCAGCATCCCCCAAACCCAATATTGGGCAGAGCCCGAGCCCTGTTGAGCAGGAGGTGAGTCAGGAGGCTCCCGGGCCCTCCCCTGCCACCCAGGGGCCCCAGCTGTGACCCAGGGCAGGAGCGTGGGTGCCTCCCGGGGCTGGGGCCCGTTCCCACACCCGCGCTTCTTCCCCCAGGACCCCGCCGCCGAGGCAGGCGAGGCAGGCGGGGAGCGGGAGGAGGAGCAGGCCTTCCTGGTCAGCCTCTACAAGTTCATGAAGGAGCGACACACACCCATCGAGAGGGTGCCCCACCTCGGCTTCAAGCAGAGTGCGTCCTGGGGGTGCAGGCAGGGCATGGGGACAAGCCCCTCTGTTCCGGGTGACCCCGGGTGCTGTCAGCCCACAGGGGTCACAGGCGCAGGGTGGGCAGTGGGCAGAGCCGACTCTTCCTCCTCTCGGCCACTGGGCCAGAAGCGCACGGGGCCAGCCTGCCCATCCATCACAGTCCTGTCTGGGTGCTTGGGGGGTGTCAGCTGCCCCCGCCTCCTGCAGGGACTGATGCGGGTCCTGCCCTTCCCCTGCAGTTAACCTGTGGAAGATCTACAAGGCAGTGGAGAAGCTGGGGGCCTACGAGCTGGTAAGCTGGAAGGCGCATCCCGGCTGCCCCGGGAGGGCCTGGGGAAGGGGGAGCCGGGTTGTTCTTGCCTGTAGGCAGAGGCGGGTGCGCCAGGCCCCCCAGTCCTGGCCCTGCCTGCCGCAGGGAGGAGGAGGGGCACCGCCTGCTGGCACTTTGCTGCCCTAAGCAGGTTTTCCTGTCTTCCCCATCTGCTCTGGCCTCCAGTGCGCCAAGAGCTGCTTGGGCTAGCAGTCCAGGCCCTGGGAGGGAGCACTGGCGGCAGCCGGCAGCCCCCACAGCTGGAGAAGTGGCTAGAAACTGCAGTGCTCGCCTGCCCCTGTGAGGGGACCCTGCAGCCACATCCTCCTGTGACACCCTTGCAGGTGACGGGCCGCCGCCTCTGGAAGAACGTGTACGACGAGCTGGGGGGCAGCCCGGGGAGCACAAGTGCAGCCACGTGCACGCGCCGCCACTACGAGAGGTAGGGCTGGCAGTACCGCTGTTCCCCGGGACCCGGCAGAGCGGGCTGGGCGAGGGGTGCTGGTGACGTGCAGATGCACTCCTCGTGTCCAGAGGAGGGGCAGGGTGTGTGCGCGGCGCCGGCCACGCAGCGAAGCGCACATGACCTCAGGGTCTGAGCTGAGGGACAAAACGAGGAAGAGCCGAAGTTTGGCTGTGCGGTCTGTCAGGAGGGAGGTGACAGCTTTGGGGTCAGAAGAGAGGGAGCTCCTGGTGGTCGTGGAACCCAGAGGGGCTGAAAGCTGCCTCCGGCCTCCTGTGGACACACCGGCTCCTCCTCAGGCTGGTCCTCCCCTACGTGAGGCACCTGAAGGGGGAAGACGACAAGCCGCTACCCCCCTCCAAGCCCAGGAGACAGTACAAGATGGCCAAGGAGCCGCGGGGAGAGGACGGGGCTACTGAGAGATCCAAGAAGGCCAAAGAGGAGAGGCAGGTGGACCAGGTGAGCACGGAGGAGTGGGGCAGCTCTGTCCCCTGCCTGTTTGTCACAGCTCTTCCTACCTGCCCGGGCTGTGGCTACAGAATGGCAGTGAGGACAGGATCCCTGGACACGCCAGGTTCTCCGCATTTGGTTGCGCACGTGGGGTCTTAAGTCCAGCTCACGCCCTGGTCACCAGGCCCTGTGTCCTTTCAGAGGACAGAGCACCTTTTGAAAACTTTTCCCAAAGGTGCTGTAAGGACTCGCAGGGGCCAGGGGCACTCCCTGGGGTCCCCGGGGCTGGGTGCGTGGCCCGCCCAGCACTGAGACACAGCCTTTCTCATTCTAGGTAACCCCAGGGAAGACCAAATCCGATGCCACCAGCCTGGCACAGCTGCCCAGCCGGGAGCCCCCTAGGGACAGCACAGAACAGCCGGGCCCGACTTCCGGGCCCTCTCCTCCTCTTCTGGGTGTTAGCAGCTGCCCCGAGGCGTACAAGCGGCTCCTGTCCAGCTTCTACTGCAAAGGGACACATGGCATCATGTCACCACTGGCCAAAAAGAAACTCCTGGCCCAGGTCAGCAAGGCAGGGGCCTTGCAGTGCCAGGAGGAGGGCTGTCGCCATGGGGCAGGTGACCCCAGCAGGGAGCCCCCAGATGGACCCCTGAGCCCGAGAGGGCTGGCCGAGAACTCTGGGCACCAGCTGAGCCCGAGGGAGGAACCGCAGGCCCCTGGAGGCGGCCTCAGAGCAGAGGCACGGGCAGGCCCCTACCCAGCAGCCCCCGTTTTCACAGGCTGCTTCCACGCGTACCCCACCAAGGTGCTGAAGCCTGTCAGCCAGCACCCCCAGGACTTCTTCTCCAGCCTTAGAGACGGGGTGCCGGTGGGGCCTCCTGGCAAAGAGGAGGGGCTGTCGGTCAAAGAGCCCGGGCTGGTGTGGAGTGGCAATGCTAGTCGCCCCTCGGCATTCCATAAAGGTGGCTCCAGAAAGGGCGGCTTCTCCCCCAAGCCCAAAGCCTGCTGGGTGACCCCCATGGCCAAGGTCCCTGCCGAGGGCCCCACGGTGCCCCCCAACCTCCCCAGCAGCCTGGGCCTCAGCAACAAGCGCAGCCTGGAGGAAGAGAGCTTTGGCCACGGTGGCAAGAAACTGCGGGCAGTGTCTCCCTTTCTCAAGGAGGCAGACGCCAAGGAGGGCAGGACCAAGCCCATGGCGCCCGGCGTGGCTGTCTCCTGCCTGCTGGGCCCAGCCCTGGGGCCCATGGCTCCCGAGGCCTACAGGGGCACCATGCTGCATTGCCCGCTCAGCTTCCCCGGCATCCCAGACCTTTTAAAAGGCCAGGCCGCCCTCCCCTTCAGCCCCCTGGTCATCCCGGCCTTCCCGGCCCACTTCCTGGCTGCCGCAGGACCCCCGCACATGTCCGCCGGCCTGGCACAGCTACCCCCCACATCCTTCGACAGTGCTGTCCGCCACAGACTCGGCCCAGCCTCATCGGTCTGGCATGTGCCGCCTGGCACAACCTGTGCAGCGCCCCACTTCTTCCACCTCAACACCAAGCTGTAGGCCAGGACCTGCAGCGTCGAGCTGTGCCATGGACGGTCTGATGCCCGGGCTGGAGCCTATGACCCGGGATACCTGGGCCGGGTAGCCGGGCGCAGGTGAAGGGGAGGCGGTGGGAAGGCCGGGTGTGTCTCATGGAAGCAGCCTGGGCCCACGGCCTGAGGACTCACTTCCAGCAAGGCCTGGGGAGAGGTTGGGGCGGGGCCGGCCGCTCCCAGCCAGTGCCCACAGAGCAGAGGCCAGGAGTCCGGTAGAGGTCTGGGGGCCGGATGGCAGCTCCCAGCATCCAGGCTGCCATGGAAAGTTTAATAATAAAGACACCGTTGTGGTAGCCAGCCTGAGGTGTGCGCGGTGGACCTGCGCAAAGGCGGCTGAGGCGGTGACAAGCGTGTGGGTGGGGCCGCCCAGGATCGGGATGCCACCCCACCACCGAGGAGCACACCCAGGGCAAAACCTGATGCCACTGGCCCACCTCCCTGCTTGCGCCTCAGGACAAATGCCAGTTGTCGTCCTCATTCTGCCGCCAGGAATCCAAGACTCCGAAGGCTGGCGGCGGCAGGCCAGTGCGGGCGGGGTGTGCTGCAGCCAGCCCTGCAGGAGCTGAGCCTCCGGGCTCCTGAGCCGGGGAGTGGCCCAGCCCCTCTTCAGCGGTGCTGGCGAAGGCAGTATTTTGTGTTTTGAGTTGTGGTCTTGCTGTGTGGCCCAGTCTGGTCTCAAACTCCTAGGCTCAAGGGATCCTCCTGCCTCAGCCTCCTGAGTAGCTGGGTGCACAGGTGCACCACGGTGCCTGGGAAGCGGGGTCTTGAGCTGGCAGATGTGGGGCCTCGGTTGGTCTGCCCTGGCAGTGAATGCTCTCTGCCACCCATCCCCACCACTCGCCTGGCCCACTGGCCTGGAAGCTGGGTTCCCTGGAGGGGCAGAGGGAGCGATGTGGGTTTGAGATGTGTTTGCTCAGGGGTTCAGGCCTGCAGGCTCCCGAGGGGGAGTGGTGTGCATGGCTTCTCGCTGTTCTTGGAAAGGCTGTGCTGCTGTGGGCCCAGAGGTGACAGACGTGGGTCAGCAGATGGCCTCTGGTCTGCTGGAGTTCGCCCTGCCCGCCGGGGCTATAGCTGCATGGACACTCTGACTTTAGACCATGGGAGGGCCAGTCTAGGGCGACCCCCTTAGTTAGCAGGTAGGGAGGCCGAGGCCCAGGACCCAGGCTGGGCCACACGCAGCACACCTGGCACAGGGAAATGGATGTCCAGGGCACGCAGGCACAGGCTCCCCCAGCAAAGGCCAGTGACAGGTGGCTAGGGTGGCAGTCACCACTGCTGTGGTACGCAGACTCTGCAGGGCATCTCTGGATTCCCCACCTCCCTCCCAGAGACATGAGACGTCAGCCTGCGTGTCTGCAGGCCCAGCCTCGGGCTCCCGGCTCCCACACGCTGCCGTCCCTCCAGGGGTGACAAGGGTGAGACTGGGTCCTGTCCATGCCCCAGCAGACACCCCGGTGCTGGCCTGCAGGTCATGGGAGTCAGGTCCCTGGACAAGAGGTGGGAGCTGCCTGTTGTGGGGGTCTTGCCTGAGATGGTGCTGGGTCACTGGGGTCCCCTTTATCAGCAAAGCAACATTTGTAGACAGCCGGCCACAGGGCAGGACTGCTCAGCGCTGTGGTGGTGGCGCCCTCTGGAGGCAGATCTGGAGAATGCACTTGCCGTGTGTGGTGCAGAAGGCCCCGAAGCTGAGTGGAGTTCAGGCTTCCTGGGAGCCTCCGGGGCTTGTGCCCTGAGGTCCAGGGTGGTAGCCTTACACGATTATTGTTTGGGGTACTAAGACTGAACACAGGGTCATTCTACCACCAAGCGACACCCCTAACCCTTTCTATTTTTTTTATTTTGAAATAGGATCTTGCTAAGTTGCTAAGGTTCTTGTTAAGTTGCTGAAGCTGGTTTCCAACCTGTGATCCTACTGTCTCAGCCTCCCAAGTACTGGAATTACAGACAGGCACCACCACGCCCGGCTGCTTTACACGATTCTTCTGATTCAGTGCTTTTTGTTTTGCTTCGTTGTTTGTTTTTTGTACTAGGGATTCAACCCAGGGGCATTCTACCTCTGAGCTACACCCTGCCTTTATTCTCTATTTTGAAACAGGGTCTCACTAAGTTGGTGAGGGGCTTGCTGAGTTGCTGAGGCCGGCCTCAAATCTGAGATCCTCCTGTCTCAGCCTCCCCCAAGTACTGGAATTACAAGTGTGTGCCACCACGCCTGCCTCCTCAGTCGCTCTTCCAAGGGGAAGGTACTGTCCCCATTTACAAATGAGGAAACTGAGTGCAGAGATGGGCAGTAACTCCGAACGCCAGGACGCAGCAAGCCGGAGCGTAGCCCATGCATCCGCCCTCCCGCGGGCCCTCTGGCTTTCCATAGTCATTCCTCTTCTGGGTCCCCACAGTCGCTGACAGGCTGCCCTGGGTCCTGGCCTCTTTCTGTGGTAACAGCTGAAGCGCAAGGCCACCCTTCAGGCCTTTGGCAGGTGCCAGCTGGGATCCGCTGTGGTGTGTGCTGGGCAGTGTTGTAGGTGTGGGGATGGGCACCTCGTGAGTGGAGCTTGAGCCCTGCCTTACTGGGGCCGGCATGCTGGGAGAGGAAGATAAACAAAAGACTAGAACAGGCGTGAGCAGGGCTCGAGGCTGAGACAGGAGGGTCACAGGTTTGAGGTCAGCCTCGAGACTGCAACTTAGCGAGAGCCTGTTTCAAAATAAAAAAGGGTTGCAAGTGTACCTTGGTGGTAGAACATCCCTGGGTTCAATCCCCAGCACCCCCCTCCCAAATATATATATAGAGAGGAAGATGACAATTTTTTTTTTTGCAGTACTGGGGATTGAACCCAGGGGCATTCTACCTCCAAGATATACCCCCGGCCCTATTTTTGTATTCTTTATTTTGAAAAAGGGTCTCACTAAGTTGCGGAGGGCCTCACTAAGTAGCTGAGGCTGGCCGCGAACCCAGATCCTCCAGTCTCAGCCTCCCAAGTACTGGGATTTTAAGTGTGCGCCACCATGTCCGGTTGAGTTGACAGAATTTAAAAATCAAATTCCCCAGAAAAAAAAATTGGTTATCACGTTTCTCTTGAATAACCAGAATTTCTGGCCACACGGACCCACTTCTTTTTTTTTTTTTGCGGTACCGGGGATTGAACCCAGGGGCGTTCTACCTCCGAGCTACACCCCCGGCCCTATTTTTTTATCCTTTATTTTGAAACCGGGTCTCACAAAGTTGTGGAGGGCCTCACTAAGTAGCTGAGGCTGGCTGCGAACCCGGATCCTCTGGTCTCCGCCTCCCAAGTACTGGGATTACAAGCGTGCACCACCACGCCTGGCACACGGACCCACTTCTGAAACAGGCTGCCGCCCCTCGGCCCCAGGAGCCAGCCCTGTCCCGCTGTGTTGCTCAGACTCTGGGTGGCAGCTTCTGCTCCTCGTTGTCAGCAGATCTGCGAGGCCAGCTTCCCGCGCTCACACTCCAAGGATTTCTGGGCAGGAGTGCAGAGGGGTGACCGTGACACCCCTGGTCCAGAGGTGGCAGTGAGGTGCCCCGGGGTCTGCGCAGGCTCCCGTCCTCCCGACTCCTGCGGCATGAGTGGCCTCCACCTGCCCTGGACCTCGTCTGCACAGCTGCACAATGACTATGTTCTCTGATTCAGCAAGAGACGCAGACGGCGTCTAGACGCTGGCAGAGGGCAGGTGACCCCTGAACGCGCTCTCGTCCCCAGTCCCCGCCTTCCCAGCTCAGTCCTGGAAGTCCAGCATCACCTGCCTGTAGCAAGGGCCTCTCCAGCCCTGTGTGGGGGGAGGCGAGGAGCCGGGCCCGGGAGGGAGTGCAGGAAGAGTCCTGGGCAGGGGCCTTGAAGAGGACAGCCCCAACCTCCCTGCCTTCCCCGAGGCCCACCTCGGGGTCCCTGGCTTGGTGCCTGGGCAGTGGGTGAAGAGGAAAGGTCGAGGAGCTGGAAGCCAGCCAGGCGGGGTGGTGCGAGCCTGTAAGCCCAGCTACTTGGAGGCTAAGGCAGGAGGATTGCAAGTTCAAGGTCAGCCTGGGCAACTTGGAGAGACCCTGTCTCAAAATAAAATTTAAAAAGGGCCAAGGGCGTAGCCCAGTGGTAGAGCGCCCCTGGGTTTAACAGCATCGCAAAAAGGGGGGAATGGAGCTGAGGCAGACAGGCCCTGGCACCTGACTTCCCACGGGTCCGTGTGTCACTGACAGTTCTCAGGCCCTTGACTTGCAAGCAGAAGACCCTGGGCGGCTCATGGAATGTAGGACGAGCCAGCCAGCAGGCTGTGCGAGGGTGGAGGCACCCGTCCTGCACCCCTCTCGGGGCGCTGCCGCGGGTGAGCCGAAGCCAGCTCTTCCTGACTCAGAGCCGGACCGTGGGCCCCTCAGTCGGTGTTCCGGGATGCCACACAAGTAGCTTGAATTAGGTCGAGGCAGGAGAAATCAGCAGGCGTACGAACCAGGGCTCCCTGGTCCCCCCAGCCTCTAGCCAGCAGCAGCGAGTCGCGAGCCGCCGGGTCCCCCTGCTGGTGACTCAGCTCCAGGACGCACGGGCAGAATCTGGTCCTGTGCTCCTGAGGCCCCGACCTGTGAGCTCAGAGCAAGAGCGTCCACGAGGTGGCCCCAGCCGCTGCGGGGCGCCAGGTGCACCCACCGGCCCCGGCCATCTCTGTTTCCTCTGTGGGATGAAGTGAGTCACTGCAGCCTGAAGAACAGTGGTGTTTAGTGAAAGTGCTCTGTAAACTAAAGTCCTGCTGATGTGAGTCACGGCCTCCAGCCCCCGTGCCCTGCTTGTGAGGTTCCTGACCGCTCCCCTCCTGCTGGCTCTGACTCAGAGTCGCTGACCTCTGGCTCCCGCCGGTGTCTGGGTCAAGAACACAGGTTGGCCTCCCCAGGTACCGAGGCTGACTGACTTCGTGGTTGTCTGCAGCTTTGGGTTGACTCAGTGTGAAAGTGATGCAATTGATTAGTAATGTCTGCCGAGGCCCGGGGATGGGAGTGAAGGCTCGCCTGCCATACAAGCGCCATCTCTGTCAGTATGCGTGATGATGTAACTGTGTCTGATGACAGGCTGTCCACTGCGGCTCTCCGACCTCACTGCCACATCCTAGCCACAGCCCTGTGCAGAGCTGACTGGTTCCCCTCCCACAAGAGAAAGGGCTGTGGGTACACAGGGCTGAGGTCAGGAGGCCAATCCTAGAAGCCTGAGTTGGGCTTTGCTTGTGCATGAGTCAGAGTTAGATGCCTGGGTCTAGGAATAAGTCCATATCAGCGAAGAAAGAAGAAGACGGAGGAAAAAGAAGAAGAAAAATCAAGAAAGAAGACAGGGAAAGGTTCTTTCCACAGCTACTGGGTAGAGGGGATAGCCTGTGACACACCAAGAGGGCGGAGTGGACATGGAACTTGGGTGTCGCCTGCAGAGTGTAACAGCAGTGCTTCCGAGATAGGCCAGTGGCCTTAGGTATGGAGATAATCAGTAGATGATTAATCAAAAGAATCATTTCAAAGAGCAGATCTGATCAGCTTCCTGGCTTGTATCAACTTGGCCCACAACCTTCCACTGCCCTCGAGTTAAACCCAAATGTCAGCCAGGCACGGTGGTGCACGCCTGTAATCCCAGTACTTGGGAGGCTGAGACAGGAGGAGCACAGGTTCGAGGACAGCCTCAGCAAGTAGTGAGACTCTCATTAACCCAGCCAGACCCTGTTTCAAAATAAAAATAAAGCCGGGCGTGGTGGTGCACACTTGCAATCCCAGTACTTGGGAGGATGAGACAGGAGGATTGCAGGTTCGTGGCCAGCCTCAGCTGCTTAGTGAGGCCCTCTGCAACTTAGTGAGACCCTGTTTCAAAATAAGAAGTAAAATAGGGCTGGGGTGTAGCTCAGAGGTAGAATGCCCCTGGGTTCAACCCCCAGCACCAAAATAAATAAATAAATAAAATAAAAAAGGGGCTGGGGTGGAAAACATTCTCCAGCACGCACTCTCCTGCCTCCTCCAGCTGCACCGGAAGTCTTCCTCCAGGGAGCCTTCCTGGCTTCCGTCCCCCTCCCTGGACTTCCAGTCTCTCCCACAGAACCCAGTGCTCCTCCATCCTGCCACAGCAAACCCAGTGTCCTCCTCCCGTGCAGACTGCAGGCTCCCTGAGGGCAGTTCGTGCTCCCTGGTCACCCTCACCCCAGACACCTAGCCCCCGCATGATGGGGGTCCCGGACTCACTCAAATTATTCTGGTGCATGTGAGCACCGGCCAACATTTAGAAATACTGCTGCTCCCCATGGTTCCCGGAGGGCTCTGGCGCGCTCAGGAGCCACCCAGGCTCTTCTCACCTGCCGGACTGTGGGCGACCAGTGACTCGGCGAGATGCCCACCTGGCTTTGGAGGAAGAGTCAAGCTCACCTGGGCTCTCCCTTCAGACATATGGGCCGGGCCCCATCCCCACCACTCAGAACACACACAATGGAGAGGAGGCAGGGGCAGTTAGCCATATTTCATTCAAGTTTCTGGAAAAACAAAGTAGCCACAAAAAGACACAACCCTACTGCTTCTGGAAGGTGCTTCTCAGCTCTGGTCCAGCAAGGTCCAGATCTACGGTGCGGTGGGCTGCCCTAACCTATGTCCCACCACCCCCGACAGCCCGCTCAGCTGGGACCCCATCCATGGGTCAGGCCGTCCACGAGCCAGGGCCCTGGTGATCCACGCTCCATCCATGGGTCAGGCCGTCCACGAGCCAGGGCCCTGGTGACCTGCCCTCACCAGCTCCCAACAGCCCACTCAGCTGGGACTCCATCCATGGATCAGGCCGTCCAGGAGCCAGGACCCTGGTGATCCAGTCACCCCAAGGCCCCTCGCTGCACTGGGGATGAAGTCTTCAACACGAGAGCTTTTGGGGACATTTCAGATCCCAACCACAAGGCCTGTGAACCCTTGCGGAGCTTCTCTTTGTTTTTGTGGGCTGGGGAGCAAACCCGGGGCCCCGTGAGACCCATTTTGGACTCCTGACTTCCAGAAATGTAATATAACCAAATCGTGCTCTTTCAAGCCTCTGGGTGTGTGGTAATTTATGAGAGCAGCCATGGAATACACATTCAGAGAGAAATGTGAATAATGGGTGGCCAGAGGGCACACTGTGGTAGTTTAAAACATACCCACAAATTCCTGTACTCCCTTCAAAAAGTGGAGCTTAATTCCCCTCCCGGAGTGTGGGCTGGAATTAGTGACTCATCTGACAATAAAATAAGGCCAAAGTGACGGCGTGCGACTTCCGATCCTAGTCCACACAAGGAGCAGCTTAGCGGAGAGGTCCAGGAGAAGTCGGGGAGTCCCACCTCAACCCCGGCTCAGAGGGGCGGCGCTGATTTATGAAAGCCATGTTAACAAAGGCCATTCCCACAAGCGACCTGGAAATTAGTGATTTCCTTTTCTTTCCTCACCTATTAGATAGTGTTTTCTTGGATTCTTTATTTTTATTTAAAGTATGTGTGTGTGTGTGTGTGTGTGTGTGTGTATGTGTGTGTGTGTGGTACTGGGGATTGAACCTGGGGGTATTCCACCTCTGAGCTGCACCCCGAGCCCTATTTTATTTTTTGTTCTTGAAACAGGGTTTCACTAGGTTGCTGAGGCTGTCCTCGAACCTGCGATCCTCCTTTCTCAGCCTCCCAAGTACTAGGATTACAGGCATGTGCCACCACGCCTGGCATTCTTGGATTATGAAAGAGCTAATATTCTTTTTTTTTTTTTTGAACCCAGGGGCATTCTACCTCCGAGCTACACCCCCAGCCCTATTTTATTTTTATTTTGAAACAGGGTCTTGCTAGGTTGATGAGAGTCTCACTATTTGCTGAGGCTGTCCTCGAACCTGCAATCCTCCAGTCTCAGCCTCCCAAGTACTGGGATTACAAGTGTGTGCCACCATGCCCAGCTCCTTAAATTTTCCTTTGCTGGCTTAGGTTTACACTGCGTATTTGTTCTCAGGGTGGATACCATTACTTTACTATCCATTCTTAGGTTCGTGTACCCTTATCAATATCTTATTTAGAAACTTTTCAATGTCTCGCCTCAAAGCAAGACACAGGCTTTGTGTTTCCCATTACCCCTCACTCCTAGCCTCTCTCTGGTCACAGTGCCATTATCTAGACTTTTTCACTTTTTTCTTTGTGGTACTGGGGATTGAACCCAGGGACATTCTACCTCCGAGATACACCTCCAGCTCCATTTTTTTTTTAAACAGGGTCTCCCTAGGTTGATGAGAGTCTCACTACTTGCTGACACTGTCTTTGAACCTGTGATCCTCCTGTCTCAGCCTCCCAAGTACTGGGATTACAGGTGTGCACCACCACGCCTGGCTAGAATTTTATTTCTAGATGGATATACATTGTATTTTCTTTGTGACTGACTTAAAAAAAAGGATAACATTTGATCCTCAGTACCACACAAACAAAAAATCTAAAAAACTTTATAAAGATACTATCAGTTGTTTCTTATATATCTTGCTATCTTGTCTGTAGTCATTTGTAACTACTTCTAAATGTATGAGTCTTGCCAGGCTAGGTGGTGCATGCCTGTAATTCTAGTACTTGGGAGGCTGAGACAGGAGGATTGCAAGTTTGAGGCCAGCCTTGGCAATTTAGTGAGAACCTGTTTTAAAATAAGAAGGGTTTAGGTGTAGTTGAGTGGTAGAGCATTCCTGGATCCAATCTACAGTACCACAACACAGAAAAATAAAAGAATGAGTCTTTGAGCTGGGCATGGTGGTGCACGCTTGTAATCCCAGTACTTGGGAGGCTGAGACCGGAGGATCCGGGTTCGTGGCCAGCCTCAGCTACTTAGTGAGGCCCTCCGCAACTTCGTGAGACCCTGTTTCCAAATAAAGAATAAAAAATAGAGCTGGGGGTGTAGCTCGGAGGTAGAATGCCCCTGGGTTCAATCCCCAGTACCACAAAAACAAAACAAAAGAATGAGTCTTTGTGTGGCAGACCTCAGACCTTCCGAATCCTATGCTGGAGAATATTCTGTTTGTTGTGTTTGTTCTGATTGTTGCTGGGGACTGACCCCGGGGAGCTCCACCTCCGGGGTTCCAGGTCACTGTAGCACTTGGTTCCGCAGGTCGTGCTGAGCAGCAGCTAAGCTTGAGGGCTGGAGCCTGGCCTCTGGCCTCCGGCCTCCATGCGGGAAGCCACTCCACGACTCCTAACGGTGTGGACTGCTCTGCTTCTGCACGCACACTCGGCTTCACGACGCCTGGGGAGAGCTGCTCGTTCTGTGTGTGGTGCTGGAGCGCAGACTCGGCGCCTCCTACATGCCAGGCAAGTGGTCTATCAGAGCCACACCCCACACCTCCAAAGCTCCTGTCTCCCCACTCAACCCATGACCTTCAGAACAACAACTGAGGAAGATCTCTAAACAGGAGGGAAATGGTAAGAGAAGGAACCTTGGAACATCAGAAAGGAAGAAAGAGCTGGGTGTGGTGGCGCACATTTGTAATCCCAGTGCTTGGGAGGCTGAGACAGGAGGATCTGGGTTCGCGGCCAGCCTCAGCTACTTAGTGAGGCCCTCCGCAACTTAGTGAGACCGTTTCAAAATAAGGAATAAAATAGGGCTGGGGGAAGAGCTCAGAGATAGAATGCCCCTAGATTCAATCCCCAGCACCACCAAGAAAAAAAAAAGGAAGAAAGAACCAAGGAAAGTGTGAAAATATGGATAACTACCACAGCCGTTCTCATTTTCTAAACTAAAAGTGAAGCAAAACTTGTAACACTGCCTAACGTGGTTTTCACAGTATATAGACAATCATACTAGAAGAAGCCGGAGAGTAACGTGGAGACCAGCAGACTGTGTTAAATTAGGTATATAAAATGTAACACTTTAGAGCAACCACTGAAAACGCTATACAAAGGAGATAAACTAAAAGATACTATGGACAAATCAAAACTGTATTAAAAAAAATTCGCCGGGTGTGGTGGCACACACCTGTAATCCCAGTATTTGGGAGGCTGAGAGAGGAGGATCACAGGTTCAAAGCCAGCCTCGGCAACTCAGCGAGGTTCTCAGCAATCTAGTGAGACCTTGTTTCCAAATAAGAAATAAAGACGGGCTGGGGGTGTAGCTTGGAGGTAGAATGCCCCTGGGTTCCACCCCCAGTACCACAAAAAAAAAAATTCAAGTAATCCACTAAGACAGAAAAAAAACATAGAAATAACAGAACAGAAAACAAAAACTAAAACAGCAGACTAATATATCCATAATTACATATAATGGAAACAGTCTAAATATACCAATTAAGAGAAAGAGATTGGGAGAGAAAAAAAAATCATATGGTAAACGCAGTCTGTCTACAAGACACTCACTTCCGATATAATGATACCGGCAGGTTGAAAGTCAGAACAGAAAAATATACCATACAAACACTAATCAAAAGATGGCAAGAAGGATACAAATATGTAGCAACAAACCCCACTATTACATATAATTATAATGTACCAATAAAAAAATAAAGACTCAAATGTAAAAAATAAAACATTCAGGAAAAAAGACAGCTAGAAGGCCAGGCGTGGTGGCGCACGCTTGTAATCCCAGTACTTTGGGAGGCGGAGACTGGAGGATCCGGGTTCGCGGCCAGCCTCAGCTCTCTCGCTCTCTGTCTCCCTGTCTCTCTCTCTCTCTCCTTAGTGAGGCCCTCCGCAACTTTGTGAGACCCGGTTTCAAAATAAAGTATAAAAAATAGGGCCAGGGGCATAGCACGGAGGTAGAACGCCCCTGCGTTCAATCCCCGGTACTGCAAAAAAAAAAAAAAAAAAAAAGACAGCTAGAGGGACTGGATAGAGATCAGTGGTAGAGCATGTGGTTAGTCTGTGCAAGGCTCATCCTCAGCACCAGGTAAAAAAAGTAAGCAAGAGTAGTACATTAACATTAGATAAACTGGGCAGGGTGGTGTATGCCTATAATCCGAGGGAGGCTGAAACAGGAGGATTGTAGGTTCGAAGCCAGTCTCAGCAACTTAGTGAGACCCTTTTTCCAAATAAAAAAATAAAATAAGACAGGGGGTGTAGCTCAGAGGTAGAATGCCCCCTAGGTTCTATCTTCAATCTCCAGCAACACACACACACACACACACACACACTCAGATAAAGTAGGCTTCTTCAAGGCAAAGAAAATTACCAGGGACAGAGAGCAACATTATGTAACAATAAATGGGTTAATCTCCAGAAAGATATAGGAATCCCCAAAGTGTACATACCAAATAACAGAAATGCAAAATAAATGAAGCAAAAACTTAGAGGACTTAAAGGAGACACAGATGATTCCAACGATTACTGCTGGAGATTTCAACACTACTAACAACTGGACAGAAAATCAGCAAGGATATATAAGAACTAGACAATATCAACTAATGGAATTCTATCAACATTTATAAAACACTCCATACAACAGCAGAAAAAACACTCTATGTGCCCACAGAACATATGAGGTGGGAAACCGAGTCTGAGCCTTAGAAATAGGAATTTAGACTTAAGATAGGAAAAAGTAAGAATTCCCCAACCCCTCCTCCTTGTTGCCCGTGAGTGAGCAAGTGGACACTTCCAAAAGTTAAAAGGAGCTGTTTCCTAGGCAACCTAGAGTCATGACCCAGGAGTTCTCCCTAATGTAAACAAGAGAGAGCCAGTTAAAAGACTGGAGAGAGCTGGGGGATGGTATGTGCCTTAACTGCCTTTTCTGTTTTCTGTATCTTGCTTATGCTAGGTGTAATAAATCTCACACTTACCCCTTCCCTCTCAAAAGTGGGGGACCAAGGGTATAAGAATCGTGAGAGCTCTTTGTTCGAGGCTCGGTACCGTGACCATTGTGAACTGGGCCTTACTGGTAAATAAAGAAACCTGTCTCTGATTCTGGCCTCCGGAGATCCTTGTACTGGGATTAGGGGAAAACTGAGGGTCCTGCAATATTTTGGCGAGCCAGCCAGAAGCAGCTACCCTGGGCCTGGGACAGGATCGGGGCGCCTTGCCTCCTCTGGTCTGTGCCTCCTGGGGAGTCGGCCTTCCCCGTGGCAGATGCCAGCCCACTGAGCACGCCAGGGGGCCCCTTTTTGCCACCGTGTGGGAGACTTCTCCTGGAGGGGGTTGACTGAGGGGCAGAAAGGAACAGGTCATTATATGCATCCTGTGCAAATGTCTGAAACACAGTAAGCTGCCCTGGGGCTCGGTTAGGTCTGGTCCCACTACCAGGATAGTGGAAGGAGACTGATCACCTCCTTGCAGGAATCTCCCTAGTAGTGCCCACAGTAGGAACATGAAACCGAAATTCTTATCTGAGGTAATCAGGTTGGTGTGTGTGTGTGACTAAACTGCCTGTTATTTTTAGGTACCCGGCACTGGTCCAGACTCTCTAGGCAGGAATGAGGGGGAAAAAAACCCTAGAAGAGAGGCAGCGGGTTGGGTAACTGAGTGCAAATCAGGGTGAGAAATGCCACGAGGGAACGTGCAAAGTATTCCCTTGGTAGCCCAGTCAGTTCGGAGGCTGTGTGAGTGTAAACGTGTCTGAAGACAGAACAGCACCACTTCCCCTCTGAGGAGGCAGCGGGGAGTTCAAAAGTCAAACTCCAAACTTTACTTGGTCCATGAGCTTTTGAAGGACGGCCCCCTCATCGGGATTCCATGGCAACGGTGCTCTCTCTAAATTCCAGCATATCCTTGTTGCCACGGCAAAGACCCAAGGGTCTTGCCCCCAGCTGCTCGGCGGGGGTGGGGGTGGGGTGGGGAGGAACTTGCGAGGAAAAAAAGCAAATAATTCGAGGAAATACCCCAAAAGGTGGGGCTGCATCTAACTGCTGCAGCTGCCAGGTCACAGATGCTGACTGCCCAGGGCACAGAGCTGCCTAGTTTGGGGCCAGTGCCCATGGTCTTGGAGAACAAGGCCAGCCCCACAAGGACAGCTAGGGAGCCTGGGGCAGGGGCCATGGCTGGGGCATGGATCTGTGCCGGAGGGTGCAGGTGTGTGCAGGGAGCCACATTACTGTAGAATGGGCCAGTGAAAGCAGGCGACCAGCCATTGGAGGTGCCCGCAGCCTGCCTGGGACCGCCTCTGGGCCTCCAGCCCCACGATGGGGGGGCCACCCTGGGCCACGCTCAGTAGGGCCGGCCTGCTATGCCTCCATTGAGCGTATGGGCTGTAGAGGGCAGGGCGGTGCCTTAGGGCAGCCGCTGCCACCACTGTGATGGGGGGGCCACCGGCTGGGACACTGGACTGGTGTAGGTGCCACCACTCCACCACTAGTCCTGTGGCTGACACTAATTCCTTGTGCACGGCGCCTATAGCTGAGGCACGTGGAAATACATGGCCACATGGGAATTCGACTCATGCAATCCACAGTTCCACAAAAATGCAAGGAGTCTTCTTTGTAGTTGGCATGCAGGGGCAGCCACCTGAGGAGGTCAGATTGTGTGTGGGCCCCAGCCTGGCTGCAGTAAAAAAGCTATTTCTAACAGCTAAATTTACATATAAACAGGCACTGCAACCTAAGCTCAGAAAACAGAGAACTAGTCAGAACTGAGCTGCCTGGTTCACCTGGACTCTAAAAAATTTGGGAGAGCTCTCACTGGCCAGTTTCTGGCTATGGGGGTGGGTTTAGGCCTCCACTCCACTTGGTGTGGCGGGAAGGAAGACAAAGGAGAGTTCTCCACCATCCCCAAATTTAATATGTATGAGAAGGGAGGTGTTTGCTGCTGCCTCTGGAAAGGGCAAGCAGCCCCTCCCATGGGTGATTAAAAACATCTTACACCTAGGCCTCTAATGCTACACACAAAACACTTCTGCCTGGGTAGATGGATGCTTAAGTTCAAATGTTTCTTGTAAAAACCTGTAAGATAATTCTAGTTCCTAATATGATCTGTTTTCTTACACCCTAAAAGCCAATTCTAAGATTCTAGGAAAAAGAAGAAAAAACAAAGTCTTCTTATGCAAGCATCTATACAAGTTTACAGCAAAATACAGCTTTTTATTACAAAAAATACGACCGTTTCAGTTTTTTGAGCTCATGGATTTTTTTCCCGGTACTGGGGATGGAACCCAGGGGCGTTCTACCTCCGAGCTACACTCCCGGCCCTATTTTTTATCCTTTATTTTGAAACCAGGTCTCACAAAGTTGCGGAGGGCCTCACTAAGTAGCTTAGGCTGGCTGCGAACCCGGATCCTCCTGTCTCAGCCTCCCAAGTACTGGGATTACAAGCATGCGCCACCACGCCCGGCCCTATTCTTTATTCTTTATTTTGAAACAGGGTCTCACTAAGTTGCAGAGGGCCTCACTAAGTAGCTGAGGCTGGCTGCAAACCTGAGATCCTCCTGTCTCAGCCTCCCAAGTACTGGGATTACAAGCGTGTACCACCATGCCCAGTTTGAGCTCATGGGTTTTTAAAAAAAAAAATCCCCTCCCGGGTTTGCATGCATATAGCATCTATTTTGATTCATTTTTGTCTGATTTATTTTTGTCTAGCTAGAGGCTTTCTGGGTCTGTTTTTGATTTTTCCTCCTGCTGTCTTTACTCAGCAGATATTCAGGGGGAAATTCTATTTGGTATCTGCATGGTGTCTGCTGTGTTATGTGTGTAATGTGTCTATGTGATACCACAAATTAATATTAATAGTGAGCGCTCCAAATTTAAAGGAAACATAAAATCAAATGCCTCCAAGTTCTTGTGCCTTAACTAAACTTAACAATGGAGTAAATTTAAGATTTGTTCATGAGCAAATTGATTTTCAGGGGTAACCTATAATTTATTAAACTAAAATGGGTAAATGCAAAATGTTTTAAAATACTCGTGGCTTCTTAGGATCTGAAATAACATTTTAGTCAGTTGAATAGCTTCTAAATTGTTCATATATATAAGAAACTACTGTAAAATAGATTTGTTTTGGGGTCTTTAATAAAAGACAACAAAGGTTGCTGGAAATCAGGGTTCAGGTCAATGTATAATTTTGTATACATTGCTTTGATAGAAACAACTATGTATTCTTTTACCTGCGCATCCTAAAAATTTTAGAAATAATAAAATCAGATGTGGCCATTCTGGAAACACTAAAAGATAAGTAACTGTCATACCACCAGAGCCCAGAAGGACAAAAGAAAACTCAATAAATAAAAGGAGATATTTATAGGCATGAGGGATATTATAACAAAAAAAGGAGGGAGATTTTATGTTTTATTCAAGTAATCTCTTGTAATTACTTTTTTCAGGACTTAGATTACTTAAAAAAGTTAACAGAATTTGGGTCTGAGTATCTGTGTATTTTACAGCCTGTTAAATTTATAACTCTATAACTCAGGCTAAATAGACAACTATTATTTTAGATTGCTATAATGTGTTTGACACCCAATGTATCAGTGGCTACCGATATGTATACATCTGAGGGCTAAATATGCTATGTATCTGAGTTTTATCTAAATGTTACATAAAGGTTTATAAAGTTAAAAGATACATAGGCTCAATACATTTGAGGTAAACAGTAAATGCTCTCCTTTTATACAATATACATTGTGTCTAAACCTTAAAACATATAAAAATGGTTAATAAAATTGGCATTCTAAGACCTGGTTTACACCTGTTTGCTTTTTTTTTTTTTTTTGGCAGTACTGGGAATTGAACCCAGGGGCATTCTACCTCTGAGCTACACCCCTGGCCCTATTTTTTATTCTTTATTTTGAAACAAGGTCTCACTAAGTGGTGGAGGGCCTCACTAAGTAGCTGAGGCTGGCTGCGGACCTGCAATCCTCCTGTCTCAGTCTCCCAAGTACTGGGATTACAAGCGTGTGTCACCATACCTGGCCGACAGCTGTCATTTAAACAGCCTAATCCTGACCTGCCCAGTCAGTGAGACGGGGGCGGGGGCATGTCTAGCTGCTCTAGGATGGTAATGAGACAGGCACAGGTGTGCCAGATGCTCCAGGCATGCTCCCAAAACAGCCTCCACCAGAGGGTGCCAATGCCCCATGGAGGGAGAGGGAAATTAAGGATTAAAGAAAGGTCCTCTTGGATATAAACTCACAAATAACCTCGAAGTTGTAATTCATTTATCCATCTCCAAGTCTTTATTTATTGGGATAGGGGCCAGGTATAGACTATGCAGAGAGATCCTGATCTCTTAGGACCCAGGATGAGAAACCCCAACTCCCAACTCGGGTCCAGCCAAGAGCCCGCCAGAGCTGCACCCTGCCCTCTTGGCCTGGTGGGAAGGAAACTGAGAAGGGTCACATGCAGGCCAGGCCAGTGTCTCCTCACCCCAGCAGAGTGCAAAGTGAAGGCATCACACCGCCTGGCTCCAGTCCTGCTTCTCGTCTCCCATTGCTGCAGTGTGGCCGCTGTGCCTCAGCCTCCTCACCTGTGAGCGGGGAGTCGCAGGACCACGGCACAGCACCTGATGCGGGTGAGCTCACCACCACTGCATCTCAGCGGTGTTCTCTGTAGTGTTCCACTGGGTGCTTCCCAGAGCAAGTATGTGAAATCAAACGAAAGCAAGCTGAGCCATCTAAAGGTTGGTTTTGTTTTTAATTGTTTCTGCTAAAGTAAGAACAGAACCATTAGCGCAGCTCAGCTCTACCTCCCCTCCAGCCCAAGACCAGTGGTGGGACTGCGAGTGGCAGGTCTCTGCCGCTCAGCGACCTCTTCCAAAGCCCAAGGACATCTTCCACAGGACAGCAACCTGCATCCGTTGTGCAAGAATGCAAAGCCTCCTTGTCCTTCTACGTTTTCCACCAGGAGCCTGTGCTTCTGAGGGGTGGCCTTCAGGCCTGCCGCGATAGGCAAGCTCCCTTATTTCAAGATGTGAGATGCAAGACGCGACTCTACAGACTCCGACCACGTCCCCTCGCCCACTCCGAGGTCCTCTCGCAGTTCTTCAAGATGTACAGTGCAGGCCTCAGAAGTCACCCTTGGGATGTGCATAAGACTCACCACGAAGGCAGGATAAATGTGAGCTTTTCTTTGGTCCCAGCACACACGGGGCAGCCCCTCCGGCAGTGTCCGTGCTGCTCCTCTGCCTGTCCTAAATGATTCCTAAGAGCTTTAGAGCCTCACAGCGCTACTCTTCTCTACTCTTTTGTGTGTTATGGTCCTGCCTGAAAAGCCATCAACTCCCTGAGCCTTGGATGCCTCTTTCAGATTTCATCCCTTCCTCAAATCTACTAAATGCCTTCTGGATTTCAGAAAGCAGTTGCCTATCAGCTAGTGCAAAAATACAGCCTACCTCTGTGTGAATCACCACCGACCAGCTCTGCAGGTCAGGGGGCTTGGAGGGAACCCTCTCCATTCCCAACACAGATTTACTTCCTGACCTGCCTCTTCCGAGATCCTGGAACACCGTGTGCTCCCTCTGGGCTGCTGCTGGACTGCAGGTGAGCCTCTGGGCTGAACACAGGTGGCCGGGCATGGACATACACCAGAGTCACATAGTCGGGGCCCTGGACTGAACAGTCACACTTGAGTTGTCCTATTTAGCATCTTGACTGGACACATTCTAAGTATGGAAGGCAAGGGAGCCTGCTTGGAGCACACGTTCAAAGCCAAACACAGAACTACCTCTGCACACCAGTGCCGGGAAGAGCTGAGGAGGGCTCAGAGCTCCACCTTAGCGACTTCAGCACCGCGACAGGCTGCACCAAGAGCCCCGCAGAGCAGTCACCGCCAGTACGCTTTCCACTTGTAAGCATGAAGACTGAAAGTAGTGTGGACTAAAGCAGACCCTGAAGGCTGCCCCTGTGCCCCCTCCAGGCAGGGAGACAGCTCTCGGGTGAGGGTTCTCCTTGGCCTTGGTGGACTTCGCTTCTCAACTCCAGCTGATCACCAGGTCCTCACGAGCAGATGCAACTCCCCACGCCTGCACTGCTTGCACCAGAGGGCTTACTGACCCGTCCTGCCACCAGTTCCTGGGAGGCCCTCCTGGACCTGCAGGCACTCTGGATGCAGGGACCACCCAGAGCATGGTGAGAGAGACTAGGGCCAGCCCTCACCACCTGCTGCTCCCACGTCCTGGAGTAGCCAAAGGGGCTGAGAGAGGACAGTCTGGTTTTCTTTGCCTTCATCATGAAACCACCGAGCCGTAGAGTTCCCAGCAGGCTACTCTCCATCTGATGTGGTTTCTAAGAGGGGGTTTCCCATGGCTGCTCAGCAAAGCAACAGTGATGTCCACAACAAGGCTTTCTGACCCCGAACCACTGGCCGCTGGGCCAGGCTGATCCTGGTTTTCCGCAAAGGGCTCTCGATCCTAACACCTGCAGCCCCAGACCATATGGAAGTCTCCTCCCAACTGGGCACCGGGGCCAGGACAGACTTCCAAAAGGAAACTCCTTTATTAAATGCAGTGCGCAGTCTAACACCAACTCTTGGCTCCAATCACTCCAACGCGGGGGACGAAGTGCTCCAATCTGTGTGCGGCTGGATCTGCCGAGGGCTGGCATCCAGAAACCAACTGAGAGCCCAGGAGATGTTGTTCCCCTTGCTGTCACCACGTCACCTGGCCTAATCCTGAAGACAGTTGGCGTGGAGGCAAAAATGACTGTCTTAAAGAGGTCTTCAGGTAGACAGCTCAGCTGGACTGCACCGGTGCCCAAGGCTCACCACGAGGCAGCCATCACCAACCTGGTAAGGAGGACAAGTCGCACGGATGGCATCTTCAGGGTGCTGGAGGCAAGCGCTGTGGCAGGAGAGGCAGTGAACAAGGGTCAGTGCTTTGTCAGGTTACCACATCTAGTCCCACTGACCAATTAGCCCCGTCTAAGAATTTATCATAAAGAAGTAACTCTCCACAGGAAGAAGCTGGCTGTACGGGGACGTGTGCGCTGGCAGCCCTGGGGTCCAAGGCGCACCGCACCACTCCCGAGGCCAGCGGCACACAGGCTACGACAGCACTACCTCCCAGGTCACTGTGAGGACTGAGCGAGTCCGCAGAAAGCACCTCCCGTGTAACACGCACTCACCACAAAGGCCGGCCCTCATGCGAGGACCGCAAGGGATGCGGAGAAGGAAAGAGTGAGTCACCAAGGGTGACATTCGAAGGGAAGAGTTCCATGACTGTGGGACAAGATAGCTTTTTACATCTTGGACACCCTGCAGGTGTGGAGTTCTGGGGCCGGGGGTGGCTCAGTGGCAAAGCTCTTGACTAGCATGTGCAAGGTCCTGGGTTCCGTCCTCAGCATCACGAATATAAATAAATAAGTAAATGAATGAATGGATGCACCGAGCCCCGCAGCTCGGGAGGGAGGGAGCAAGGCAGACGTCAGCATTTGTTCATCAAGTCTTCTTCCGCTCTTCTAGATTTCACACTCGGGAAACTTTGAGGATGCAGTAAAGAGACAAAGGTGGGGTGCACAGGAGGGAGGATCGAGACCTCAAAGGACCCACCTCCCCCTGGCTCAGCCAGCCACAGGCAGGGCTGTGCATGGCGGCCATGGTCCTGAGTGTGATTCTGAGCATGTGCCCCCTGGCCTGGGGCTGCTGTAAGGCTGCGGTAAGGCCCATCGCCAGGGACAACAGCTGGAGGGGCCGCCTCCCAGCCTGCCATAGTCACGGAGGGCCAGAAGGACAGAGAGGAGAGAGAGCTTGTGACCGTGAGCAAGAAGTCCACCCTCAGGACTACGATGCAGACCAAAGCACAGTCCTCCTCTTCCCCTTGATATAGAATAGTCTGTTTTCGTAAAGGAAAGGTATAATGAATGCTAATCAGCACCAGAAACAGACCTTACAGAGGTCTAGCTGGTATTTACAATTCTTTAAAGATTCATTCCATCCATAAGTGATATGGATGGAATAATACAAATAACATAAATAAAAAAAGGATTGTTTTAAAAATTTCAATGCAATATCATTATCACATATAAAAGGTTAACACTTCCTTCATATCAACAACTATCAGTGAATGTTCAAATTTCCAGTCAACTCATAACATGTCAAAAATGGGTGCTTTGTCAGGTGTGGTGGTGCGTGCTTGTAATCCCAGTACTTGGGAGGCTGAGATAGGAGGATCACAGGTTCCTGGTCAGTCTCAGCTACTCAGTGAGGCCCTCCGCAACTTAGTGAGACCCTGTTTCAAAATAAAGAATAAAAAATAGGGTGGGGGTGTAGCTCAGAGGTAGAATGGCTCTGGGTTCAATCCCCAGTGCCGCAAAAAATAAAAAGTTGCTTTGTTTCTCAGCATTAGAACATTTGTGTTCCCAAAGCTGAGGAGATTCGGAGCCCCTATTAATTCCTCTACCCCATCGATCACTGATTTAAGGCCATTTCCTCACTAAACTAGAGGAGAAAGCCAAAGCTCAGAGGTCAGGTAATTTGCTCACGATCACACGGCTAGGTGAAACAGACGGCTTGCGCCACAGTCCACCGCGCTTTCCGTGACACCACGCGCCCGGAAGTGTGGACGCTGCGCTCACTGCTGGAGCTCCCCGTCGGCAAGCCTCCATCCAGTAACACCTGCTTCCTGCTGGGAAAGGATCGCCCGGGCCCCTCCTAGCACCCACCCCCTCTTTCTGGTACTGGGGATTAAACCAGAGTCATTCTACCTCCGAGCTATACCCCTAATGCTTTTTATTTTTTATTCTGAAACGAGGTCTTGCTAAGTTGCTGAGGCTGGCCTCCTGCCTCAGCCTCCCAAGTACTGGGATTACAGGTGGGTGCCACCATACCGCCTCCATTTTACTCACGTGAGATCAAATCTAGAACCAACAGCATTAGGTGGAAGGGCAGAACTTGGTCTTTACTGTGTGCTTCGATTTACTCAAGGAAAATGAGGCTCCTCGATGGCCGCTAGACGCCTCTCAGTAGGAGCAGTGCCCAGGCCACAGCCACCTGAGGAAGGCGGCCGCAGAGGGTGTGGATTCTAGCTGGGCATCAATGTGACGCTGGCAAAGGTGCAGGCAGCCTGAAAACAGGCCCAAATGCCTCTATGGTCACTTCTCCGAACCACCGAGGAACGGAGCACTTCTGTACTGCCTGATTATTTTAGAGTGAGAAAAAAACCTTCCAATTTCATCCTACAAGACTGAATTACCCTTTTACACAACAGGACAAGGACAGCATGCACACTGAAGGGAGAGGTGGAGGGGAGGAGAACGACAGGCCAGTGAGATTCATAAGCAGAGGCCAAGGTCCCAGTACAATAAAAGCAAAGCAAGAGAACAGACACGCTCTTCCTTTGAAACACTGGCTTCTTTCCATTTTGTTCTCTTTTGATAGGTCTTGTTTCCTTTATGTGTACAATAAAAATAGGGGATCCGGGTGTGGTGGTACGCACCTGTGATCCCAGTACTTGGGAGGCCGAGACGGGAGGATCACAGGTTCCAGGGCAGCCTCAGCATCTTAGCGAGGCTCTCAGTAACTTAGTGAGACCGTTTCTTTTTTTTTTTTTTGCGGTACCGGGGATTGAACCCAGCGGCATTCTACCTCCGCACTACGCCCCCGGCCCTATTTTTTATACTTTTATTTTGAAACCGGGTCTCACGAAGTTGTGGAGGGCCTAAGGAGAGACAGAGAGAGAGAGAGAGAGAGAGAGAGAGCGAGAGAGCTGAGGCTGGCCGCGAACCCGGATCCTCCGGTCTCCGCCTCCCAAAGTACTGGGATTACAAGCGTGCACCACCACGCCCGGCCAGACCGTTTCAAATAAAAAACAAGATAGGGCTGGGGGTGGCTCAGAGGTAGAATGCCCCTGGGTTCCATCCCAGTACCACAAAATAAATAATTAAGTAAATAAGGGGATGCGCAAAAAGAAAAGAACAGGAAGCTGGGTGTGGTGGTGCGTGCCTATGATCCTAGTACTTGGAACGCCGAGGCAGGAGGTTTGCGAGTTTGAGGCCAGCCCGGGCATTAAGACTACATCTCAAAAAATAAAACAACAACACCCAAAGGAAAGAATATGAGACAATGAACAAACCACTGACTCTGGGATTCAGACAGTTCAATACGAGGAAAGCCATTCAAGTAATTCATCATTCTAACTGGGTAAAAGCAAACATCTGTGCTCACTCATCTCATGTGATCATAAAAGGGCAACGGACAAAATTTAAAGCCTCTTATTTTTCAAAAGAAAGAAAAAGAATTAAGATGATCTTAGCACTAGAAACAGCATGGACATTTCTTCAACTTGGGGATCTGCATTTTCTTTTTGTGTGTGTGTTACTGGGGATTGAATTTGGGGATGCTTTACCACTGAGCTGCACCCCCAGGATCCCCCTTATTGAAACAAGGTCTCACTAAGTTGCTTAGGCTGTCCTTGTACCTGAGATCCTCCTGTCTCAGCCTCCCAAGTACTGGGATTACAGGCGTGTGCCACCGCGTCTGCAGAGCGGTGGATTTCAAATGAGTGGTAGGATAAACAGACTCGTCCTTGAGCGTACAAAAATAAACTCCAAGTGGACAAACAAAATCCTTATCAGAAAAAAGAAGCAAGCTGGGTGTGGTGGCGCACCCTTGTAATCCCAGTACTTGGGAGGCTGGGACCGGAGGATCCGGGTTCGCGGCCAGCCTCAGCTACCTAGCGAGGCCCTCCGCAACTCAGTGAGACCCTGTTTCAAAATAAAGAATAAAAAATAGGGCTGGGGGTGTAGCCCGGAGGTAGAATGCCCCTGGGTTCAATCCCTGGAACTGCAAAAAAAAAAAAAAAAAAAAAGAAAACAGCCACAGTTTTTGCGTGGAATGACGGGCACGCTCTGGAGGTGGTCGTTGGTGGCGGCGACACGATGTGTGGATGTGCTTAAGGCCATCCGACTATACGCCTAAACGTGGCTAATATGCTAAGTTGTGTGCTATTTATATTTTAACTCAATTAAAAATTTAAAAAGCAAACAAAAGAGATTGTTTTCATATTCTGTGATAGGACTAGCTTTCTTTTTTTATATTTTTGGTACTGGGGATTGAACCCAGGGGCTTTCTACCTCTGAGCTACATCCCCAGCCCTTTTTATTTTGAAACATGGTCTAAGTTGCTGAGGGTCTTTGTTAAATTGCTGAGGCTGGCCTCAAACTTTTGTTCCTCCTATCTCAGCCTCCCAAGTACTGGGATTACAGTAATGCAGCACTGTGCCTGACTAGGACTAACTTTCCTAAGACACAAAAGATTGGAACCATATAACTAAATATTTAAAGATTTTACTATGCTGGGCATGGTGGTGCACACCTGTAATCCCAGTACACGGGAAGCTGAGACAGGAGGATCACAGGTTAGAGGACAGCTTCAGCAAAATAGCAAGACTCTCAGCAACCTAGTGAGACTCTGTTTCCAAACAAAAAATAATTTAAAAAAGGCCTGGGGGGGGTGTAGTTCAGAGGTAGAATGCCCCAGGGTTCAATCCCCAGTACCCCCCACCACAAAAAGATTTTACTATATAAAAATTTAAAATGTCTATATAAATAAAAAGATCCAAAAATAAAAGTTAAAAGACGAGCACTCATTGCTTCAATAGAAAATGAAAAGAAAAAAAAAGACAAGCCACTAATTGCAATAAAGCATATGCAATTATACAACAAAGGACTACCATCTGACTATGTAAAGCTGCTATAAATCAAATAAAGAATAAGAGAAGCAATTCTTTTTTTTTTTTGCGGTACTGGGGATTTTTTATTCTTTATTTTGAAACAGGGTCTCGCTAAATTGTGGAGGGCCTCACAAGGAAGCTGAGGCTGGCCCGAGCCTGTGATCCTCCAGTCTCAGCCTCCCAAGTACCGGGATTACAAGCATGCGCCACCACACCCGGCTGAGAAGCAATTCATAAAAGACACACATCAGAAGAAATTAGGAAAATGCACATTAAAATGCAATTTCATTTCTCACCCATTAGTAGCATAAAACTGAAAACACCGACCTCCATAATTGGCAGAGATACAGGGAAGCATGCCCCGCCACTGTGGCCGCAAGTGGGAGTCAGCTAAGCACTTCGACGCAGCTAGTAAGCAGCTGGGCAGACGCTAGGTGCACACCTCCCACTTACTTGTCTCAAGGTCAGAGAATGCTCCCAAGAGGGGCAGGAGAATTAGGAGCAAAGGTGCCCAACATATCAAAAACCAAAACCCAACCAGCCCTCGGCCTGACAGGAGGTGGCGAGACGCGCTTTCATACATCTCTGCGCTAACACACGACCAGCCTCTCAAGAGCTACAGGCAGGTATCTGTTCACCAACAGGACATGTCACATGATTTATAAACAAAGGCTGGTTAAAAGTAATCCATACTTTGTGATTCTCTTTTTCTCCAAAATAAATAATTTGGCCGGGTGTGGTGGCGCACGCTTGTAATCCCAGTACTTCGGGGGAAGGCGGAGACTGGAGGATCCGGTTCATGGCCAGCCTCAGATCTCTCTCTCTCTCTCTGTTTCTTTCTCTCTCTCTACCTAGTGAGGCCCTCTGCAACTTCGTGAGACCTGGTTTCAAAATAAAGTATAAAAATAGGGCCGGGAGTGTAGCACAGAGGTAGAACGCCCCTGGGTTCAATCCCCGGTACCGCAAAAAAAAAAAAAAAAAAAAAAAAAAAAAATTTACTCTGTATAGGAAGAAAAATCTGGAAGGACATAATGAACTATTATAGTGAGTATCACCTCTGGGAGCACCATCACGGGAAATTTTCACTTTCCAAATTGTATCATTGCTGTAACATTTGAATAAAAAATGTTTTTTTGGGGGAGTACAGGGGATTGGACCCAGGGGTATTCTACCTCTGAGCTACATCCCCAGCCCTTTTGGTATTCTGTTTGGAAACAGGGTCTCATTAGATTGCTGAGGCTGTCCTTGAACTTGTGATCCTCCTGTCTCAGCCTCCAAAGTACTGGAATCACAGGCATGTGCCACCATGCTCATCATGTTTGAATAATTTTAAAGTAAGCACAATTGCTTTTGTAATTCAAAAACCAGGAATAAAATGAAGAAATAAAAACACTTCTATCCCCTTGCAAAAAGAGGCAGCTATGATCCCAATAAATGCCAGGCACGGATCCCTGCAGCATTTTTTTTTTTGCAGTACTGGGGATTGAACGCAGGGGTGTTCTACCTCCGTGCTACGCCCCCGGCCCTATTTTTTTATACTTTATTTTGAAACTGGAACTGCAACTTCTCATGAAGTTGCGGAGGGCCTCACTAAGTAGAGAGGGAGAGAGAGACAGGGAGAGAGAAAGAGAGACAGGGAGAGATAGAGAGAGAGAGCGAGCAAGAGCGAGCTGAAGCTGGCCGTGAACCCGGATCCTCCGGTCTCCGCCTCCCAAAGCACTGGGATTACAAGCGTGCGCCACCACGCCCGGCCCCTGCAGCATTTTCCTAAAGAGGAAGAAGAGACTGTGGAGTGGCTCGGGAATTGTCACCTGCCAGCAATGTCTAGGTCCCAATTCCCAGGCGGGCTGGCTTGGTGGGAAGGATAGGAGCAGGGACACAGCACGTGCCACACCTGGGAAGGCCCTGGGAGAACAGCGCGCCCTGGAGAAGAGCACACCCGACACAGGACAGGGATGATTTCTGGGTTTAACCTCCGGTCTCTGCGTGGCTCCTCAGATCGCCATTTTAAGATTAGGAACATTTTACTTGAAAAGATGACAATAGAAATCAGATTGGCTAAGAGGAACTGATGGCGACTTCCTGGATAGGAGCTACGAAAACCTAACTCTGCCCTAAAAGGACAGCGATGAACACCAAGACCTGGGAAGGCACAGCCCTGGAAAGCTATCAGTCAGGGACACAGCGGACTCGCCTCTACTAAGCCTCAATGAAGGGACCAAGGAGAAAGGGAGGAGGGACATGCAGCTGTGCACACTGCTGCACATCTGTGCTGCACACAGCCAATCCTCACAGCAGCCAGGGAGTGTGACAGACAAGGAGACTCAGAGAGGAGCCTCCACGCTCGCTCCAAGTGACACAGTTATAAACCCCCGAGTCCAGGTGTGAATCTGCTGTGTCTGCAAGTGCGGTGCCGTGGCAGCTCATCGGGTCAGCTGGCTGGCCAGCCCCATCCCTTCCAGGACGGGAGACTGGGTCCTTGGGCTCTCCAGGCAGACTCACCTGTGAGCCAGAGGGCAGCACCTGGGAGGTGGGCTCCTCAGACGGGGCTGCTCCTGTGCCCACGGGGCTCAGTGTGGTGACTCTGCTCGGCTGGCCACGGAGTGTCAGAGTGATGGTGGTGGGGACCTTCAAGCCTGAGAGAGAGAGAGAGAAAGAAAGAGAGAGAGAGAGGAGAGAGAAGGGAGAGAAGAGAGGGAGAGGAGGGTGTTTGGCCCTTTCTGCTGAGGCCTTACTTCCCTGGAGCACTTCTTCCCACCCGACACCCCCTTGGCCTCCTCCCAGCTGGGCTGTTGCCGAGCTGCCAATCAATCTGAAAGGCAGCAGGAAACAGCCTGTGTCCTCTAGGCCTCCTGGGGGACGGGTCCACACAGCTGAGCCGAGGGTAATGCCAGGACCTGTGGGGCTGGGTCCAGATGGGCAGGTCCTGGGGAGGAGCCCAGCTCTGGGAGTCCTCACAATTTCACGAGACTCACCTGATGCTTGGTTAGAGATCTGAGCCAGGCCAGGGAGGCTGCTTGCCAGCTTGGCGAGGCCCCCGTTGGTCAGCAGCTGGTGGATGGCTGTGGGCTTCCCACCAGGAGTGGCACCCAAGGAGGAGAGAGTGGTGGCCACAGGAATGGTACGAACAATGGTGCTGGTGCCCGTGGTGATGGCTCCCAAGCTTTGCATGGGAGTGGGCAACTTCACACCGGTGGCCTGTGGGACACACAAGCCCAGGCGATCAGAAGCTGCCGCCCGACAGCACCACTCGCGCTCGGAGGGCCACAGCGTACTGTTACGGCCAAGGCGCACTGAGTGACCGCCATGTGCGGGGCCTCCGCTGGGCTTTCCGCACACATCGTCTTTAGTCCTCAAACTCTTCAAGGGAGCTACTGCTATTCCCTCATTTACAGACAAGGAAACACAGGTCAGGAAACGCCCAAGGCCACACAGGAAGTGATGGGCCTGAACCTTTGCAGCTCCTCTTGTGTAGTCAGAGGCTGTTTGTCCTTAGCCCACGGACTCCAGGCCCAGTCTCCCTGTCAAACCAACTAAGCTGAGGCGGCCTCCTCCCGCGCCTGCCCAGCCCAGCCCAGTGGGAGCAGGTGTGCACCTGTGGGGCTGGTCCCGGGGAGGGACTCGCTGGGAGGCCGGCGCTCTTGCTGCTGATATCCTGCAAGCTGAAGCTGAGGCCTTGCAGGAGGCTGCTGGCTGACGTGGCCCCTAGCAGAGGACATAATAGGCATCAGAACACACCGATCCCTCACACCCCCAGAGCAGCCGTGCTGTCCACCCTCACCAACAACTCAACTCAACTCTGCCCAAGGCTCTCGCCCAGACACCCCGCCCCCGCACGTAGGCGCGCTGACACACGAGCCGAGAGACGCTATGCCGGACGCTGTCCTGCACTCCCTCTGCGTGTCCCAGTGTGCTCCAAGCCACCAGTCCTACATTTTGGATATTGTTGGGAAAACCAAAGAGAGCTTGAATCCTACTTTCCAGAAATTTAAATTCCCTTATTTTTTCCATGGAAGAGGAAGAACTTTTTGAGTCAACCGAATTCCAGACCACCTGACTTACACTTCCAGCTAACACAGGCCAGCAGCTTCAAAGCAGAGGAAGGTCCTCCTGAAGCGCTGGCCCTGTGGGCAGGCAACTTGCCCTCCCTTCAATGCACAGTGGGGGCGGAGCGAGCGAGGGACAAGCCCGGGTGGAAGAACGTCTTGTGCTGACATCCAGTGCAGCAATGTTTCTAGTTTTATTCAGTCAGATGTGTTCAGGCCACCAAAATGAAACGCCACGCATATCCCATCCATCAGTTATCCCATCTCTACACAGAGGACACAGTTCCTGCAGACTGTAGATACTAAGGCCAAGGAACCCCCACTCAAGCTAACTGCCGCTTCCTGTCAGCCTCGATGGCCAGGGGACAGCCCCACACCCGATGCTCTTCTGTTCGGCAGCAGACCAAAAGGACTGGGAGGGTCGGCGGGCTACAAGACACCTGGGAGGGAGCTTCCAGGAGGGGTGGCTGCCAAGCGGCTCTGCAGAGTGTGCAGGGCACCGGGCGTGCTGCTGCTGGAGACCCCTGAGGGGGCTGGGCTGGCTGGGACGCCGCCGTCAGAGGCATTTGACCTGCAAACAAAGAAAGGAGCTCTGTCACGCAAAGTTCAGAGGGCAGCAGACCTAGCCACACAGGGAGGGGCCAGAGCGGGCCCAGCAGGGTCTTCAATGCCGGACACAGGCTTGAACCTTCGACTTTTTTGTCCCACCTTCCGAACCTGCCCCTAATCCTCTAAAAGTCAGGCCTAAAGTACTCAGGCTTAGAGCAAGAGCCAGGGGATGCTCTGCAGTCTCTAAATAAAAATGAACCCTGAGTTGCCTCAAACCAAACACAAAGGTCCCCATCAGAAAGAAGTTGCACTTCTATAACTGAGAGAATCCAGAACCCACCACCTTCCCAAAGCACTAAATGAGCCAGAAAAGGGGTGGAAGGAAGGAAGGGGCCAGGGACAGACTCACTTGGCTGTGGGGAGAAGTCCAGCTAGATCCCTGGCCCCTGCAGAAGCTTGCCCCAGCGTCATGGCGATGGGCTTTCCCCCCACAGCTGCAAAACAAAACCCCAAGGCCACTGTCAGTCCTGTTTACCTCTACCTTCCCGAGTTCCACAACCCAGGCTAACAACAAGGCCCAGGCAAAGACAGAGAGCTATGCTAAAGTAAGGTGAGTTAGGGTTACTTTGTCCTTCCATTTTCTAAGCTCTCTGGAATATCTTATCACTTTTCATTCAAACCAAAAAACAAAATATGGTGCTCTGAATGACCCCACTGCGCCGCTCCCACTCTGCCCCTGTACCCGTCATCGTTCAGATGAGCTTGGCGCCCACTTTCCACATGTGTGGCCTCGTGCCTTCTTTGCTGCAGGCACCTCGAGCCTGGAGACAGAGGCTGCACCGCCTCCAAGGGCCATGCTGTGTGCCCGAGGAGAGGCTGGGTGGCCTCCGCCAAACAGGCCACGAGAGACTCACCTTCTGAAGCTCCTCCTTGGGAAGGGGCACAAGGCCCTCCCGCCGCGTCCCCTTGGGAAATGAGGGACACCTTGATCTTCGGTCGCTTGGAGGGCTTGCTTCCAGGAAGAGGACTGGAGGGATGGTGCCGCTTCAGCTGGACCCTAAGCTCCTCTTTCTCTGCCTCCTCCGCTGGTTCTGACGAAATGGGAACTAAGAGATGGAGCTGAGGTGAGACCCTCCTTCCGTAAGCCAAAGCATGATGGCCACCGCCGGCCAAGGCATCACGGGACGGTCACGTGGGAACACAAAGCCACCCACACACGGGGCCACGGTTCTGTAACCCACCTCAGGCCATCTCGTGCGGACCCCACCTTGCCCGTCCCTCAGCCTGCCCTAGAGCTGAGGCCTGAGCCAGTAGGAACAGCAGGACAGATGACACGCTGACCCTGCCTAGCAAAGGCCAGTGACAACACAAAAGAGAAGGCTCGCCACAGTGGATCCGAACGGTCCTTCCCAGACGCGACGACCGCGGTCATTTTCCTGGTGCAAGCCCTCCCCACATCGTCCCACAGCTGGGGGACAGTAAACATCCTACCAAACCCGCGGAGGAGCAGGCCCGTCCTCTGAGGAGCCCCGCCCGTCCTGCGAGCCCAAGGCCGAGGGCCTGCTGCCAACGGGGCGGCGAGAGGCACCAGGATGTCAGGCTGGCTCTGAGGAGCTACGCGGTGAGGGAACGCCTTGGCCCGGGCAGCTTCTCCCAAAGGTAACAGGCAGCAGCAGCCCATGTCACGACCTAGTCCCCAGGTCATCTGTACTGGTACGAAGGCCTTCTGTTAACATGCAGGCCTCCCCCTCCACTGATTTAAACAGACTCATCGTCATACGACCAGGCCTTGTGGACTCAAGTGATCCTTTTCTAAAGTCCCCAGAAGGCCCCTCGGTCCCGCTCAGCACAGGCGAGCAGGGCTGCGGGGGGAGGAGGCAGCAGTGAATGAGGACAGGAGGGGTCCTGGGTGGGGCCACATTCAGGGCATCACCAGCTAGGACTGCGGGGGGATGAGGCCGCGTGGGGGACGAGGCCACGTGGGGGACGAGGCACAGGTAAAATCAGAGGAGGAAGGTGGGCAGGAGGGAAAGGAGCTCGAGGTCTGGTGCTGGTAAGTGGCTGGTGTGCTTGCTGCTGTCAGGATGGAAAAGGAACACAGAGGCAGGGAGAAAGCAGATGAGGAAACCGAGGCTCACAGGCAACGGGCAAGCGAAGGAGAAACAGCCAGAACCACAGTGTAAGAGCCACAGCACGAGAAATTAAAAAAGGAAAACACAAGAAGCCAATGGAAAGAACAGAGAGAGACCAGCGCAGGCACAGGGAGTCAGCAAAGAGAGTCAGGGCGCAGAGACGGCAGGGGAAGAACAGAGAGAGACCAGCGCAGGCACAGGGAGTCAGGGCACAGAGACGGCAGGGGAAGAACAGAGAGAGACCAGCGCAGGCACAGGGAGTCAGCAAAGAGAGTCAGGGCGCAGAGACGGCAGGGGAAGAACAGAGAGAGACCAGCGCAGGCACAGGGAGTCAG
>PVJS01016899.1:0-36866 GCA_004027185.1 Glis glis
TTTTGAAACCGGGTCACACAAAGTTGTGGAGGGCCTCACTAAGGAGAGAGAGAGAGAGAGAGAGAGAGAGAGAGAGAGAGCTGAGGCTGGTCGCAAACCCGGATCCTCTGGTCTCCGCCTCCCAAAATACTGGGATTACAAGTGTGCGCCACCACGCCCGGCTCCTCTATACTTTTTAACATGCATCTATGGCTAATTTTCAGCCATATGATGACTTACTAGTAAATTTGATGAAAATCACAAAGATGGACTTGAACACATTTGCGTTTGTTTTAGTTTGGTTGTGTATTCTTTTACCTCAAGTGTTATTCATTCAAGCTTCAGTGGGATTGTGTTATAAATCATGTAAAATAAGTTTGACAGTTTTGGAGAAAAAACATGTAGAGTTATTTCTTCAAATCATCGTCTTTTAATGGTCTTGAACTTGTGTAAATTTGAAATGTATGACAAAAATGTTTAATTTATTTTAGACTTCCTAGGGCTGTTCCCATTTCTAATTTGATAAACACTTTCTTTAAAACATTCCAACTTTATTTGCTGAATCCACTTTTCTTCTCTCTTCCCCTCTTCTCCTTAGCAATATATTTAACATCATCAATGGGAAATTTAGAATAAAATATTCAATAAAAACATTCATTCACCCATTTCATTTTATATCAATAATTTAATATTTATAAGCGTTTATAGTCTTACTATGCAATTAATGTAAACTAATAGACACCTTAAAAGCAAATATTTTAAATGACTAATTAAGAAAAACATAAGCATTTGGAACTAATTTCTGCTCAAGTAAGCTCTCAAAAATGCGGGGCGTCCTTATTGTGTTTTTCATATTGCTTTGACACTTTGAGGACAAAGTTTGTGAAATGATCCAAAGCTTTACATGGGAACATTTATAGATATGTTACAAAGACTAAAGATGAAGAGGAAATAAAGGGTTTTTTTTTTCCTTTGGGGAGTTATTTTATAAATTTCTCTGGTGTTATTTCTATGATAAAAATCTCTCTTGTAGAATTTTCTATATAATTCATCCAGGCTTTCCTTATAATTTGCAAGGAGGTGCCTCATGAATGAAACCTATAATCTATGCTCATAACCGTATGTCAAAGCCAAATATTTTTCTATTACTTAAAAGAATCTTTAAGTCTTATTTGCATGTATTGAAATATATTATTTTTCCATTCAAAAATCATCTGTGCTTTTAATATCCTAACACAATAGGTCAGTGGCTATTCTCCAAAGAAATGAACAACTGCAGATTTAAAATTCTGCTTTTTTTTCTTATAAAATCTTGCAAATATTCTTTTGGCTATATGGAGACAGACTATAAAATTGACTGAAAAAAATTTAGAAGTTAATTTCACTCCTATGTACAAAAATTCTTACGGAGAAACCAAGTTTCATTAATTATTCAAAGATTAATATTACTCCACTCTGTTGCAGACTCTTGAACATAGAGGGCACTGTTACATTAACGAAGATCACCCTCTCATGCAACATTGTGTACAGCTTCTTTTAATGGCTAGACCATAGGCTCCAATGCGTTACATGACTGTAATCTGTTAATCATTTTTCCTTTTCCTCAATGAATGTCCTTTTCAGAATGCCTTAATGAAGTCATTTCCATAGGCCTCACCCAAGATAAGTAAAGGTGTGAATGTGAATGTCTGGACAAATTTGTGGAAAATATTAGCTTACATGTTAAAAACTTCATGACATTTTCTGGCAGCACTGCTCCTAATTTTATAATAATAATATTTTGTGAAAAATATCAGTCAACATGAATCACTAGACATTAAATACCAAAAGTGATGGAAAGACCAATAACATCCTTTGACATACTGGAGTGGTGCAGTTTTTCATATTTATGCCAGGATTTGCAGACAACTGTATTTAGTCTGAACAAAACACAATAATTCTGGCAATACATAAAGTAGCACCAGTGAGTTGTCATGTTGATCATTCCTACAACAAATACAGTTTAAAATATTGTGATCATTGCATTACATTGTTCTTTAAATTTTTATCTAGCTGTCTTGAAAACACCGAGGGTAACTAATCTGATAATGGGTAGTGTACCTGTGGATTTTTCTGAAGTGAGAATAATCATAAAGAGAGGTACTAAAGTCTCAACCTGGAGTAATATTCATTCCTCTTCTCCAAGTGCTGAGATTTTACTCTCTCCCAAATGCTGACTCTGTGTATTACCCCTGTATGCCATTATTTTCCTGCTGCAAAATACTCATGAACTGGCTCAGCTTCTGAAATGAGTCTTAGCACACAAAATATAAGTATGATTATAGGATATATAGTTACCAGCTCTATATTAATAAGATCATCTTCCTTTAAATACAATAACTACCAGGCAAATAAAATATTTTGCAAGTAGCAGATGTTCTAAGATCCTTAAATGGGGTTTTATCTTTAGTCATTTCAATCTGCATTTCTAGAATTGCTCCTCAAGATAATGTTCTGAAAGAATAAAGTTATTTTCAATTAAAAATAAATGAATTTTTGCAATGCTGGAATCATCCCTAAATGGTTTAAGAGTGGCATATCCACTCAATGTGATATTAGAAATATAGAAGTAGTGGTTTTGAAAATGATACCAACATTGACATTTTAATGAGTCTTGAAATAGAACAGAAAGTTGTAGAGCATTACAGTTAGAATCATTAAAATGTGTATATTCATGGGCAGAGACAGAATATGCACGTGAGAATAATAGCTGGATTTGCTTGCTGGCAAAATTATAAGTGGATGTTTAAATTAGTTCTGATATTTTGTTACGTTGTTTTTCACTTCTTTTGTTTGTTGTGTTGTTTTTATAAAGACTTGAATTGCATGGTAGTTGAAGCATGAATTTTGGAGTCTGGTAGCTTGGGTTCAGATTCCAAGTGAATCACTCATCCGCTGTGTACCCTTGGAAAGTGATCATCTCTGCTTCTATGTCCTTGCCTGTAAAATCAGCATGACAGACTTTTTAAAAATGCTTTTATTGGTACATTGTAGTTATATATCATAATGAGGTATAGAGGGATAGTAATATACATGCACACAACACTTGTGTTTCCTCGCGTATCCGACCCTGCTCCCTCCCCTTCCCTGTCCATGTCATTGAGATTGATCATTTCATACATGTACATAGTATCATTTCAACTGTCACCTTCATTACGTCTCTATCCCCCTTCTTCCTCCCTTAACCCTCCTCCATTTGAAATCTCTTTTTGATACCCAGTTTCTCTCTAGCTTCCATGGATGAGAGAAAACATACAACTATTCACTTTCTGAGACTGGCTAATCCCACTTACACCAATGATTTTTTTAAATTTTAAATTTTTTAATTGGTGCATTGTAATTATACATCGTAGTGATGTTCAGAGAGAGAAATAAAATCACCATTTTCATGAGACTATTATATTAATTAAATCATAGGGCTCCTACTAGAATATTTAAAAGTATGTTTATACCATACTCAGAGCTTACTAGTATTATTTTCATAGATCCTAATATGCAAATGATATTTTCTCAGTGGCCAAATCTTAACCTCTATTCATATGCTCTGCAAAGGAAAGATGTTACCAATAGTAAATGGTAAAAATATGAATTGGTGAATGGCTTTGAAGGGTAAGAAAATTAGAGGCATGGTGACCAGTTAAAAATATCCTGCCAGCCACGCATGGGGGCGCATGCTTGGCTGTAATGTAATCCCAGTACTTGGGAGGCTGAGACCAGAGGATCCGGGTTTGCAGCCAGCCTCAGCTACTTAGTGAGGCCCTCCGCAACTTAGCGAGACCCTATTTCCAAATAAAGAATACAAAATAGGGCCGGGGGTGTAGCTCGGAGGTAGAACGCCCCGGGTTCAATCCCCGGTACCGCAAAAAAAAAAAAAAATATCCTGCCATACTGGAATGAGGTCATATTGGAATATTCAGTCACATATTTCTGAGAAGTACATAGATCACAAAAGCATCCAGTCTCATTTCATCCTTTTGTTACTCTCATACTTTGATTATGATATCCACATAGCATATAACAACGTTCTAATGGAGATTTGTGGTGTTTTATGTATCTTTTGATGGGAAGATATATCAGTTCACGATTGAGAGATATTCTTACTGGAAAGTTAGCTTCTTACCTGTCACCGGAAAGGTTGCTTTTCATTATAGCTATATAAAAGTCATGGACATTTCAAATTACTCTGATGATCTTTTATAACCCTCGCTCCCAACTCAGGCCACGCAGCCACCCTGGTCTCTGCCCTGTGCTTGGGACACACGGAGTTTCTTCCCTCACAGACTGCCACTCTTCCTGTCCCACACTTCCTGGCTTGCCAGAGGGCCAGCACCTTCATTTCCTTCAGATCTTCTTAAACGCCATCATGTTAGAGAGAATTCTAGTAACCACACGTATTAAAATAGCATCGCCAGCCAACACTCTCTATGGCCTCATTTGTTAATTTCTAATGAATTGATGTACACATATATTTACTTAATCATCATCACATCTGTCTCATTTTGTATTTTTTTTTTTTTGCAGTACTGGGGATTGAACCCAGGGGCGTTCTACCTCCGCACTACACCCCCGGCCCTATTTTTTTTATTCTTTAATTTGAAACAGGGTCTCACAAAGTTGCGGAGGGCCTCACTAAGTAGCTGAGGCTGGCCACGAACTCGGATCCTCTGGTCTCAGCCTCCCAAGTACTAGGATTACAAGCGTGCGCCACCACGCCAGGCTTCATTTTGTATTTTTATGTCCCTCTTCTGGAATACGATTCTACTGAAGCAGGTGCATTTTTTGTTTGTTTACTCCCATGTCACCTGCCCCTAGAATATAGCACTAGATAATCAATACCTACTAAAAGGCTAAATGAATATGGCTGGTAAATTTTATTCAAAATCCAAATGAAAGTTCTATGCAAATGACCCTGAATCTATGTAACTGGTAACTAGGTAAACTGGTACTTCAGTAAGTTATGTTAGCATTCATAGCACTTTCAGATATATACATACTCTTCCTGTGAGAGAATTGAGTATCGCCAATGAATTACAGAGCAGCTCAAAGGGGGAGGCGTGATGAAACCACCAGAGTAAAAATAAAAATTAAAATTAAATATAGATTTGACAACTGGAGGATAATCTTGTTCCTATTTTATTTTATTTTATTTTTTATGTGGTATTGGAGATTGGACCCAGGGGTTTCTACCTTCCAGCTACAACCGCAGCCCTATTTCATTTCCTTTTTTTTTCTTTTGAAACAAAATCTCCCTAAATTGCTGAGGTTCTGGCTAAGTTTCTGAGGCTGGCCTTGAACCTGCAACCCTCCTGTGTCAGCCTCCTAAGGACTGGGGTGATGAGCGTGGACCACCATGCCCGGCTTTGTGTTCCTATTTCAAACAGATGAGTGAATTTAAAAATGATGGAAAATGACATTTTACTTAACTTGAATCCTAAGTTGAGTACTCCTCTGATTACTTTATGACCAGATGTTTTTTGAGTTGAAAGACAAGATGATTAGATTTTGGCTTTCACTACTACAGTAAGAGTTCTCATTTTATGTTCTAGTTAAATTGTGTACACTGGGTAAATGAACTGAAAAAATACGAATGCCTGAATGACCACTTCTAAGCCATCATCTTTTATTGTCTTTGTTTATGAGTAAAAATAAAATCCACAATATTTCTCCCTAAGGAATACATCATAAACAGCAAAGCTTTTGAGACCACCCTCTTATGCTAAAGAGCCCTCTTGATTTTCTGTAAGAAATAATAGTGTCACAATCAGAGAATCTCAAGTATAGAAATACAATTATAAACATTATCCCACTGATTTGCAACATTCTCAACTCAAAATAAGACTTTTGTTTCTTACAGTGCTCTTTCCATTGCATTTTCTATGCAGAATTCCCATTTCAATCACTAAAGCCCTCTTCAGTACTTGGGATTTTAAATAATTGAATAATTTTTAATGATGAATAAAAAGAAGAAAATCTTCAAGTCAGTAAGTCTTCAGAAATACATTCTGAGTACCTGTCAGAGAGGGGCCAGACGCAGTGACCTCTGCCGACATCTTTAGAGAGGTCAGACTTGATGCAGGCTCCAGGATGCCGACCCAGGGGCCCGACGCCAGATCCAAGTCCCCATTTCCCGCTCACTGAATGTGTCATCTGTGGCAAGGCACTTGACTTCTTGTGTCAGAATTTATCGCCAAAATAGGTATTATTAATAATACTGCGACATTGATGTTGTTTGAAGAATTAGCTGAGGAGAAATTTTGTCACATTAAAGCATAGAGAAAGTTTGTATTAAAAAACTGGAATAGTATTTCTATGTGATTTTCCAAGTGTCTTTAAAATATGAGGGGTTTAAAATTTTTCTTTTCTTTTTTATTTTGGTACTGGTGATTGAACCCAGGGACATTCTACTTCTAAGCTATACTCCCAGCCCTATTTTAGTTTTTACTTTGAAATGGGGTCTCCCCACGTTTCAGAGGCTCTCACTAAGTTGCTGAGATTAGCTTCAAACCTGTAATCCTCCTGTCTTAGTCTCCCAAGTCCTGGGACTACAGGCACTTGCCACCATTCCTGGCTCTTCTTTTGTTTTTAATTAACATGTAATAATTGTCCATATTAATGGGGTGCCATGTGATATTTCTATATGTGTATATAAGGTGTGCTCCTCAAACTAGAGTAATTAGCATTTGTATCTCTTAATCATTTCTTTAATATTTTAAACCTTCAAGCTCCATTCCTCTAATCTTTGTAAAATATTCAATAGGTTATTATGATGTTGTTTTGATCATTTATATTAGCCAGTTTATTTTAAATGCTTCTATATAATGACAATTAAATTCATTAAAATGAATATATGAGCATCACTAAAATTTTAAACATTATTGGGTGGAAGTCTGGAGTTCTCCATACCCTGCTCGTGACTTTGATAAGACACCCTGGCCTTCTTCATTTGCTATCAAACATACTGTCTTAATGAGTGTTATAGTTTGGATGCTACATGTCTTCCAAAGGCCCATGTGCTAAAGAATTGGTCCCCAGAGTGGTGCTTTTCGTAGGTGGTGGAACCCTTGAAAAGTGGAGCCTAGTGAGAGGCCCTTTGGTCACTGGGTGTATGACCCTGACGGGGACTGTGGGGCTCCAGTCTCTTACTCTTTCTCCGTTGACTTCCTGGCCGTGAGGTGAGGAGCCATCATGATGTGCTGTCTCAACACAGGCTCAAAGCATGGGACGCATCAACCATGGACTGGAGACTACAAAACTGTAAGCCAAAATAAACACTTTTGTTCATAAGTTAAGTATCTCAGGTATTTTGTCATACTGACAGAAAGTTAATGTAGTGACATTGGCATGGCCACTGTAAATAGTTACTAATCATACTTCCTGCATCATACTGAGAGAAGTGCTGGGAAAGGAGTGGCAGAGAACAATCAAAAGTGATTATGAGCCGGGCGTGGTGGCGCACTCTTGTAATCCCAGTACTTTGGGAGGCGGAGACCGGAGGATCCGGGTTCCCAGCCAGCCTCAGCTCTCTCTCCCTCTCTTTCTCTCTCTCTCTCTCTCTCTCTCTCTCTCTCTCTCTCTCTCTACTTATTGAGGCCCTCTGCAACTTTGTGAGACCCAGTTTCAAAATAAAGTATAAAAAATAGGGCCGGGGGTGTAGCGCGGAGGTAGAACGCTCTTGGGTTCAATCCCCGGTACCACAAAAAACAAAAAAAAAGTGATTATGACTTAGGTGCTGCCTTGTAGGTGTATTCTCATGAGTGAATATAGGAAACATTCAGAAAATTATTTTTTGGAAGTCAGTTATAGGTTCATTTAGTTAACATTATGAATGTTCTATTTTCTGATATTTATTTTCACTTATTAATGAATTTGCAGATGTCTTAATAACACTAGGAAACTCCTTTATGAAACTTAACAATCTCTTTTGAGAAAACTATCAGTTATTAGGAGTTTGGGGAAATATGCCTTCATTGGAACTATCGTCGATGTCTTGACGTTTATGTTTTGGCTTAATGACTCTGCTACTAAAAATAGAAAAAGACTGATATGAATAAAATTTGCATCATTTTTTTCTCCATTTTTTTATTTATGACATTTATTGGTGCATCCTAGTTATATGTTTTGATAAGTGTCAGGGTATCAGAAGAATGCATGCACACATTGCTCATTTAGCCCTCCCTCAAATCCCACCCTTTTCCTCCCCTTTCCCTCCTTTCATGCTCAGCATAGTGATTGACTCTGATAAGGTTGTGTGTACACATCATGTGCATTAGTGTATTTCCCTCTTCCCCCTCCCGTCTCCCTCAGTTAGGTCGCCTTCTTTGCTCAACTAAAGTTTTCTCCTTCTTTGTCTGGAGTCCCTTCTAAGTCCCATTCTCCCTAGCTTCCACATATTAGAGAGAACATCTGACTTTTCACTCTTTGTGACTGACTAATCTCACTTAGCATAATGTTCTCCAGTACCCTCCATTTCCCTGCAAATGATGTAATTTTGTTCTTCTTTATGGCTGTGTAAAATTCAATTGTGTACATATCCCATAGTTTTGTGATCCATTCGTCTGTCGATGGACACCTTGGCTGGTTCCAAAGTTTGGCAATTGTGAATTGTGCAGCTATAAACATAGATACACATGCGTTAGTCCGGTAGTTTGGTTTCAGACTTTTGGGTAGATGCCTAGAAGTTGTATTGCTAGGTCATATGGTAGGTTCACTGCCATTCTTCTGAGGATCCTCCACACTGTTTATTTGCATTAATTTGCAATCCCACCAACAGTGTATTAGAGTTCCTACGTCTCCATGTCCTCGCCAGCATTTGTTGTTGTTTGTGTTTTTAATGATTGCCATTCTAATTGGGATTAGGTGAAATCTCAGGGTAGTTTTGATTTGCATCTCTCTGATTGCTAATAATGTTGAACATTTTTTCATACATTTATGGGCCATTTGTATTTCTTCTTCTGTGAAGTGTCTATTTAGTTCACTTCTTCTGTGAAGTGTCTATTTTGATTGGGTTATTTGTTTTTTTAGTGGTGATTTTTTTCAAGTTCTCTGTATATTCAAGATATTAGACCTCTATCAGAGGAGTAGTTGGCAAAAATCTTCTCCCATTCTGTCGGTTCTCTGTTGAGGTTCTTGATTGTTTCCTTTGCTGCACAAAAGCTCTTCAGTTTAATGCAATCCCACATATTGATCTTCGTTTTAATTTCCTGTGCCTTTTGTGTCTTGTTGAGGAAGCCTTTACCTGTGCCTATGTGCTGAAGTGTTGAGCCTATGCCCTCTTCAAGCAGCTGCAAGGTCTCTGGTCTGATTTCTAGGTCTTTGATCCATATTGAATTGACTCTTGTATAAGGTGAGAAAGTGGGTTTATTTCTATTGTTCTGCATATGGTTAGCCAGTTTTGTTAGCACCATTTGTTGAAGAAGCTATCTTTTTTCCAGTGGATGTTTTTAGCCCCTTTGTCAAAAATCAATTGACTGTAGGTGTGTGGATTTGTTTCAGAGTCTTCTATTCTGCTCCATTGGTCTATGTGTCTGCTTTTGTGACAATATCATGTTGTTTTTATTACTATGGCTTTGTAGTATAGTTTGAAGTCAGGTATTGTGATGCTTCCTGTATGGTTCTTCTTGCTGAGAACTACTTTGGCTATTCTGGGTTTTTTGTTGTTCCAAATGAATTTAATGACAGATTTTTCTATGTCAATGAAGAATTACTTTGGTAATTTAACTGGTATTGCATTGAATCTGTAGAGCACTTTTGGAAAAATGGCCATTTTGATGATATTTTTTTCTGCCTACCCAAGATCATGGGTGATCTTTCCATCTTCTAAGATCTTCTTCAATTTCTTTTTTCAATGTCTTAAAATTTTCCTTGTAGAGGTCTTTTATCTCTTTGGTTAGGTTTATTCCCAAGTATTTTATTGTTTTGGGGGATATCGTGAGTGGAAAAGTCTTCTGGATTTCTTTTTCAGTGGATTTATGGTTAGCATACAGAAAAGCTTCTGATTTTTTAAGATTGATTTTGTATCAGACACTTGCTGAATTTTTTTATCAGTTCTATGAGCCTTTTAGTTGAGTTTGTTGGATCTTCTAAGTATAATATCATGTCATCTGCAAATAGAGATAATTTCAGTTCCTCTTTTCTTATTTGTACTCCTTTTATTTCCTTCTCTTGCCTTATTGCTCTGGCTAGAGTCTCAAGTACTATATTGAAAAGGAGTGGTGACAGCCGACATCCTTGTCTTGTTCCTGTTTTTAAAGGGAACTCTCGAAGTTTTTCCCCATTCAGTATGATGTTGGCTCTGGGAGGGCCTATCTTATATTGCCTTTATGATGTTGAGGTATGGTCCTTCTATTCTGATTCTCTGCAGAGTTCTTATCATGAATGGGTGTTGGATTTTGTCAAATGCTTTTTTCAGCATCTATTGAAATGATCATGTGATTTTTGTCTTTAGTTCTGTTTATGTGGTGGATTACATGGATTGTTTTTCATATGTTGAACCAGCCTTGCATCCCTGGGATGAACCCGACTTGGTCATGATGTATGATTTGCGTGATGTGGTTTTGAATGCACGTTGCTAGTATTTTGTTTAGAAGTTTTGCGTCTAAATTCATCAACAATATTGGTCTGTAGTTTTCTTTTCTTGAGCTGTCTTTGTTTGGTTTTGGTATTAGTGTGATGTTGGCTTCATAGAATGTGTTTGGGAGAATCCCGTTTCTTTCTTTTTCACGGAATATATTGAGGAGTATTGGTATTAGTTCTTCTGTAAAGGTTTTATAAAATTCACTTGGGAAACGATCTGGACCCGGACTTTTCTTTGATGGGAGGCTCTTTATTGCTGCTTCAGTCTCTTTCATTGCTATTGGTCGATTTAAATTTTCTATATCTTCTTGATTCAACTTAGGAAGGTTGTACGAGTCTAGAAATTTGTCAATTTCTTATAGGTTTTCCATTTTGTTGGAGTATAGTTTTTCAAAGTAGTTTCTGATTATCCTCTGGTTTTCCATGCTGTCGGTGGTAATATCACCTTTTTCATCTCTTATTTTAGTAATTTGGGTTGATTCTCTCTTTCTTTTGGTTAGGTTGGCTAGTGGTTTATCTATCTTGTTTATTTTTTCAAGGAAGCAGCTTTTGGTTTTGTTGATTTTTTGTATTGTTTTTTTATTCTCTACTTAGTTGATTTCTGCTTTGATTTTAATAATTTCCTGTCTTTTACTAGCTTTGGGTTTAGACTGTTTCTGTTTTTCAAGGGTTTTGAGGTGTATCATTAGGTTATTTGGTGAATTTCTGTTCTTCTTTTGTGGGTACTCAGTGCTATGAATTTTCCTCTTAATACTGCCTTCAGGGTGTCCCGGAGATTTTGATGTTGTTTCTCTGTTTTTGTTTATTTCTAGGAATTTATTAATTTCTCCCCTTATTTCTTCTTTTACTCATTCCTCATTCAGCAATGTGGTATTCAGTCTCCATGTGTTTATGAGGTTTCTCTGGGTCTTCTTATAGTTGATTTCTAGTTTCATTCCATTTTGGCCTGAAAAGATGCAGGGGATTATGTCACATTTTTTGAACTTACTAGTACTCACTTTGTGGCCTAGGATATGGTCTATTTTAGAGAAAGTTCCATGAGCAGCTGAAAAAAATGTGAATTCAGCTGTAGTTGGGTGGAATATTCTGTATGTGTCTGCTAGGTCCATTTGGTTTATGGTGTTCCTTAGGTCTGAGGCATCTTTACTGACCTTTTGTCTTGAAGATCGATCTAGTGGTGTGAGAGATGTGTTGAAGTCTCCCAATATTATTGTATTGGGATCTATGTGTGATTTAATGTCACGAAGAGTTTCTTTTATTAAAGTGGTTGCACCTATGTTTGGGGCATAAATGTTGGCTATTGTTATATCCTCTTGATGGATTGTTCCTTTTACCAGTAAGAAATGACCTGCTTTGTCTCTTCTGATAAGTTTAGGTTTGAAGTCTAATTTGTCTGATATCATAATTGCTACTCCTGCTTATTTTGGAGTTCCGTTAGCGTGGATTACCTTGCCCCGTCCCTTCACCTTTAGTTTGTGCGTATCTTTACTTGTAAGGTGTGTTTCTTGCAGGCAGCATATAGATGGATTGTGATTTTTAATCCATTTTGCCACCTTATGTCTTTTGATTGGGGAGTTGAGGACATTTATATTCAGCGTGATTATTGAGAGATGAGTTTTCATTCCTAACATTTTGAGATTAATTTCTATTTGAGGTAGTGTTTGTTCTTTGCCTAGTTGTTGTTTGATGGAAATCACTATTTCTATGGTTCTGGCATTTCCTTATTATTTCTTCTTTGTAATTAATCTCTTTGAGTATTTTCTCTAGTGCTGGTTTGGAAGACATAAAGTCTTTCAGCTTCTGTTTGTCATGGAAGGTTTTTATTTCTCCATCAAATTTGATGGATATCTTTGCTGGGTAGATAAATCTTGGCTGGAAGTTGTTTTCTTCCAGAGTTTGGAATATGTCACCCCAGTCTCTGGCTTTCATGACTTGGTTTGGAAGGTCAGGAGTGATTCTTATTGGTTAGCCTCTGAGTGTTACTTACTCTTTTACTTTCGCTGCCTTTAAGATTCTCTCCTTGGCTTCAACATTAGTCAGTTTGATTATTATGTGGCATGGTGAATCTCTTCTCTGATCCTGTCTGTTGGGGGTTCTATATGTTTCCCGTACCTGTGTATGGACCTCTCTTTCTATGTTTGGAAAATTTTCTAATATTACTTCCCTGAATAGATTATTGGTTCCTTTAGTTTCAGCTTCTAATCCCTCTTCTATACCTATTATTCTTAGGTTTGCTCTTTTAAGACTGGCTGAGATCTCTTCAATGTAGTGTTCATGCTGTCAAATTGTTTTTTCTAATTTATATACTATGTGTTCATTTTTGGAGAGGTCATCTTCTTTTTTTTTGTACTGGGGATTGAACTCAAGGGCATTCTACCTCCAAGCTACACCCCCAGCTGTATTTTGTATTCTTTATTTTGAAACAGGGTTTCACTAAATTGCCGAGGGCCTCACTAAGTAGCTGAGGCTGGCCGCGAACCTGTGATCCTCCTGTCTCAGCCTCCCAATGGAGAGGTCATCTTCTAAGAGTGAGATTCTGTTTTCCATGTGGTCTAGTCTACTGTTGATGGTCTGTATTGATGCCTTCATATCAATTATTGCATCCTTCACTTCTTCAGAGCTTCTTTTTGATTACTGTTCAGGGTGTTGGATTCTTTGCTTATTTGATCCTTCAATTCTTTCAGGTTCTCTCTGAATTCTTTTCAGAAATCCTGTATCATTTCCTCTATTGAAGTTCTGAGTTGTCCTTTTGGCAATCTTTGTACTTCTGAGTTGGCGGATTCTGTTGTTGTGGGATTGTGGGAGCTCATTGTTTCTTTGCTATTCTTCCTTTTCATGATTTCAGGTTTCTTATGTTTATACCTTTGTTGTTTTTTGTAGTTCTTATCTCTTACTCTGTAGGTATCCTATGTCTAATCTCTCTCCCTTTATAGTTTCTTATTCTGGAGGTAGATAGTTGCTACTAGGTGAGTATTAAAGGTGATTAGCCTTTACTGAATGGATATTCTCACTTGCTCGGTATAATGTCCCATTTGCAGGCCCAATTCTTGGTCTCCTTTAGTGATTGGTACCCTTGCCTGGTGCCTCTCACTACCTGTGCAAGTGACCAGGGCTGCTATTGCCCCTCTCACTGCAAGCATGGGTCTCCACGGTCTTCACTTGGGCTGTCCCTATGTCTTTCTCTGTTTACACCTATAGCAGTTGTCACCAACAGTAGGGCCCGGGCTTGTGTCTCTCTTTGCCTACAGAAGCAGCAGGTGTCACTTTGCCCCGATTCTGTGCAAACACAGAACTCCTCTCTGTTCCACAGAGAGGGCTGGTTTGGTTCAGTTTTCCCCAGGTACCACAGCTGTATGTCCTGTGGCGATCCCCAGGGACTCTATAAGGGTGCTGCAACCTGCAGGCTGCAAGTCTGTCCCATCCAAATGTCACCAGGGACTGTCTGCTTATCCACGTGTCTACCGTGTCCCACAGCAGACAACACTCCCACCTCTGCTGGGGCAATCCGCACCTTCTCAGACCCTGCGAGTCCCTGTGGCCGCACTGGGTGGTCTCCCCTGGGGCGGCTCGTTGACTTCCGGTCTCATTGAGCACTGCTCTTAATCTCTGGGGTGGGGGGGGCTCAGTCGCTGCTGTAGGTTCTGGTCAGGCCTCCAGGCCCTGGGGACTCTGCCGAGCATGGATCAAACTGCTGCTCGCTTTGTCGCTGATGCTCTGCAGTGCTGGTTCTAGAAGAGCTCCCTGGCTTCCTTGTTGGTGACCTGCAGAAGCCGCAATGCCGGAAGCCGCCGGCGCGGTCTGATCAAGATGGCGCCGCTGCCGCTTCTGCCGACGCAGCAGTTCGGGTCTGTGTCGCGTGGAGCGAGTCGCTGGTCGCCTTCACTGCTGCTATTCTGCAGCTGCTGGACTCACAGCAGGTCGCTGGCGTCTCCATTGGTCTTGTGCGGAAGCCACAATGCTGGCAGCTGCCGACAAGGTCCTGCCAAGATGGCGCCGCCGCAGCCGCTGTGGCCGCCGTTTGGTGTGTGGAGTGTGAGGAGCCGCTGCTCGCTTTCGTCTCTGCTGATCTGAGTTGAACTCACAGCAGGTCTCTGGCTTCTCTGCCGGCGGCGTGTGGAGCCGCGATGCCGAGAGCGGCTGGCACGGTCCGGCCAAGATGGCGCCGCCGCTTTTCCTTAGGTAAGGCGCTTGGGGCTTTTTACTTTCCTCTATTTTGTCTTCTGGCTTTGATTCCGTTGCATTTCAAACTTTTCATTGTTTAGTTCAAGTTTATGTTGCTTTTCTTCTCCTGTGGAGAAGTTGCATTCACAGCGATTGAGATCCAAATCTCAGAGAGATCATAATGTGGTATCTCCCTTGATCGCCATCTTAGATCCTCACTTCATTTTTTATAAAATTTTGCATTCATAACTTTTTTCTACCTTTCCCTGCCTTTCTTCTAAATACACATGTATATGTATACACTTACATACCTGCTCTTACCTGATGTGAAGTATAGTGAACAGAGAATTTAAATAGTCTACTTGTTGAGAGCTGAGCGAGGTACAGAGTACAGTATAAAGTCAGGAAAACTCATTGCTCTCAGACTACTTTCAAACATGTGTCATATTTAGTTCTTTTTTGATGTTTGTTTTGAAATAGCTGCAATGAACTAGGGGACCCGGGAAATATTTTTGCTTTCTTTCCTTTTAATTGGCTCCCAATGGTGCTTTTCAAATTGGTTTCATATTGATGGCAGTTTTTCTTTGAATATTAAAACAAGAGCTAGCATTGTAATATGATTTTACTAACTATACTCTGCTATATGATGTTTATTTTAACATTTTTCGTACTGTAAGAAAATACGATTTATAACTGATAGCCTGTCATAAATATTTTAAGATGTATTTTTCCTGGAGCACTTCCTTTTACTTGACTTATTATGATTCTGTAGCTTGGGATGTCCCTTCACTCTTTGCTCCTCATAACATGAATCTTATGAGTATTTAGCATTCTGACTTTTTGCAGCTACATTAGGAGATTCAGCTCTATCAAAAGTTTGCTTAGCTATTTCACTACCTCAGGGTTTTTTCCCCCCATGCTTCCCCTACAATATTTTTACAATAAAAATAAAAGCAAGAAAACTGAGGACAAAAAAGGAAAAAAAATTAAAGTTAATCATTACACAAGCAGCTTGTATATTTTTATTTTTCAAGCTTTATTTTTGTATTATAATATATGTACCTAAAGTTTAAACTGTGTACTTACTATGACAGCATGTTTATAGAATTTGGTATTAATCTCTAATAGCTGGAATAAAAGGAAACTTGATAAAGATGAAGTTTAAAATAATTAAGTATAACTAGTAGTATTGTTAAGGCCTTAAATGTTAGACTAATGCAAGTATTTATGTCTGACTCACTCTGTACATATTTTTCAATATAATCAGATAGTATAGTTTAGCATTGGACTTAGGGGAATTGACTGAAACTCATTAAAGACAATTTTTTGTACTGATCATAATTCATAGGTGTAAGCCATAAAAATTAATCCTGGCTAAAGTAAACAAACACATATATTAAGAGATCATTAGCAAAAACAAGAAACAAGAAAAAAATTATTGAAAGCCTAGTGGATGAGGCTCAGAACACATAAGAACAGAATAATATCCAATATCAACAATCACAGAGAGCCTTCTCCGTATGGCAGAGGACTAGAGACTACACACCCTTCCCTGGCCCCGGCCTTTCTCCTTTGTTAATCAGTGGCTTCTGCTGTCACCGATGCAGGCTACCCATATCACTGATGCAATGATGTTGGCAGCTGCTGTCTGTGAAACTGGTAGTGCCACTTTTGAAGCTACTGCCAGAAATGACTATCTCTAGCAACTCTCTTTACCGGGACAGCTGTGTGTGTTTGGCTGATGTCTTATGCCCTAGTAGCAACATGCACCAGAAAAATAAGTATTTATCTTGTTTTGCTTCTTCTTGACACTTTTTCTCCCATGAGGGATAAAAGAAAGAGGTGTGATAGCCAATTTAAAAGATATCACCACCTCTGCCCCTCTGCCCATTTATGTTTCCTTGTAAAGTGTCTTCTTCTTAAACCTGGTTATCCCTGTAACTCATTCTTGACCCATGAGACCTAGTAGAGGTGAGGGGAAAAAATTCTTTCAGCTTTCATTTGGGTTGTTTGGGACATTCACTCTTTAATTTACATTAAAATCTAGCCACCATACAGTGTTAAACATGAGTGGCCATGTGTGGACTGTCTGGTTCATAGCATCAGTTTAACTTTCAGCTGAGAGACAATATCAATTGTCAGTCAGTTAGTGAGCCAGCTTAGATACTCAGTCCAGTCAACCTTTGAGACTCCTGCAGTCTCAGCTAATATATGTTTGTAAAACCTGGAGGGATTGCAAGTAAGAACTAATCAACTGAGCCCAGGAATTCCACAAAATCCACAAAAGCATGAGAGATCATAATAAATTATTGTTACATCATATATTTTGAAAATGTTTGTTATGTAGCACTAGATGTAAGGCAATGAGAAGTCTGCAAGCACAGGAAAAGTTTGCAAATCTCTGCAGGACAAGTATAAGAGAGAGGGAGAAGAAGGAAGGTGAGGAGAAAGAGAAATAAAGATAAGTGACTACTACAAATTCTATCTGGTCCTTATTTCAGTCAGCTCATCAGATGTAGACATAACCATAACTAATATTTCTTAAGCTAAATGGATTTTACAGCATGCCTTCTCTTAGAGTTCTTTATTTTTTATCCATTCATAAATCATCACACTTTTTAAACTATGCTACTATATGTAGTAAAATTAAAAAGCAGGCTCGGATACTTTAAATATTTTTTTCATTTCACACAACCAATAACTGCCAGAGACAAGTTGTAGACTCAAGTCTTTCTGAATCCAAAGGCAAAGTTTAAGTTTCACCAGATTGCAAAACTTGCCATTGTTTTCTCTTCTTGGCTAGCCTGAAACTAGTTCAGTAAAGTTTGCTTACTTATTTCAAAGACAAACATGCAAGACACATCAATTCAAAATTGATTGTTGAGAATTGCCCTTGTGATTTTGTGAAGATAACAGCCGTACCTGGTGATCTATATTAGCAATTATGTGTTTAGTTTCATGAGCAAGGCTACTGCCAAAGGTCCCGTCACAGAATTACTTACTTGGAGATATGCTTGACTAATTAGTGTTTCTTTCAATGTATGACTTCACAGTCGATAAGAAGACATGCACACCACCCACTTATCCATAGGCTGTGCCCACCAACCTAAGGATGTGGATATAAACATAATGAATTGTGGAGTAAGGGCAGAGAGGGCGACATTGCTCACGGTCACCATTTATTTTTAAACAAATAAGTGGTGCAGTGGGAGAATATTTGATATTTCTAGCTGGCATGTCAAATTGACTGATTATGGGGTCACACAGTGAAACTCTTACTAAAATAAATAAGTCTTTTTGTAATGAATCTTTATTTTGCCATTACTGCTAGCCAGTTGTTGTTAACAGGACAGTGATAACAATGAATATGTACAAGCACATTATTTCCTAATGGCATGCTAAGCTACAATCAAAACAGGCATCTATCAGCATGTATTATAGAGGAATGGCAATTAACTAAGCCCTGACACATTTTATGATTTGCCTTTTTAAATTACTCAAACAGTTCATTAAAAACTAGGAGAGTCAAAAACAGTGCTAAAATAAGGATCCCAAAGGCATAAATATTTATAAAATATAGAGTTAATAAAAGGCCTTAATGTCAAAGGGGATATAACATTTTGTAAATATTTTTGAGATTTCTTAATGTTTACTTTTTTGAAATGTGAATTCATACATTATGAAATGCATACATGCTTAAAACATTACATAGTACCCCACACATATGTAAAATTTTATATTTGTGTATATTAGTTAAAATAAATGTTAAAATTGAAAAAGAATATAACAACTATGTATATAGTCTTATATCATATTAGCTATTAAAAGTAATCTATGACCAGGCATGGTGGCACATACTTGTAATCCCAGTACTTGGGAGGCTGAGACCGGAGGATCCGAGTTTGCGGCCAGCCTCAGCTACTTAGTGAGGCCCTCCGCAACTTAGTGAGACCCTGTTTCAACATAAAGAATAAAAAATAGGGGTGGGGGTGTAGCTCGGAGGTAGAATGCCCCTGGGTTTAATCCCCGGTACCACACACACACACACAAAAATTAATCTATGGACAGCTTAAAATATTCAGGAGGCTATGAATAGGTTATATGAACATATGAAGCCGTGTGATATAAGGGGTTTGACCATCTGGGGATTTGGGTATCTGAGTTAGGTCCTAGAACCAATCCCTTGCAGATACTGAGGAATGTTTGTAACCAGATAGTTGAGGAGCACCTCTACTATGAAAAAAAAAAAAGAAATATCCACTGCATTCCAAATCATATAAGGATGAGTATCAATATTGAAAGGCCCAGAATTTTATATTAACCAATAATCATATTAATTTATATAAGGAAATCAATTATCATGAGAACATCAAAAAGAACTCGACAAGTTAGATCCAGAAAAATGTGAGAATTAAAATACAGAATTCAATAAATGGGAAAGATATAGATGAAGAACAAATCAGAAGATTCTAAAATCAGAATCAGAAATCTCATGGAAGAAGAGACACTCTCAAGAAAAAATATATGAGATATGATAAAAATGGAGATGTTCCATACAGATTACAGGAACCCCAGTAACTTTGGAAGATAAAAATGAAAAGAAAAAAATACGTGAAAAAACAATGGAGATAACATGTATTAAACTAAAATAAATAAAAATATAAAGATTAAAGAGCCTATACTATTGAAAAGCTAATTCGCCAAAGAGGAGAGAAAAGAATATTCTCAATCCTAGATATATGGTGAAATTTAAGATATCAAAGACAAAGAAAAGATTATACAGATTTTATGAAGAAAGAGACGGTTTCAGACAAAAGGGCACAGCAAAGTGAACAAGAGTTTAAAAAAACTGAATGAAAGAAGATAATTTAAGTCTATTTCCAAGTTTGAAGGAAAAGAACTTAGAATTTATAGTCAGTAAATTATAGAAATAGGGGGTATAAAATTTTATATTCTTGACTGTGTAAGTCTTCAGAATTTTTGCTTCAGAAAAACAGTTTGAACACAGTTATGTGTGAAACATAGAAGTAAAAGTGGACAGATTAAGGAGATAGCCAAAGAAAAGAGATACATATGTCTTCTTAATATTTTTTGCTGTCTTAAAACCTGCATAGATTAATTAATTAATTAATTTTTGGGGGTACTAGGGATTGAACCTCTGAGCTACACCCCCATCCCTATTTTATTTTTATTCGCAAACAGGGTCTCACTAGGTTGACTAAAGTCTGACTACTCGCTGAGGCTGTCCTTAAACTTGCAATCCACCTGTCTCAACCTCCCAAGTATTGGGATTATAAGCATGCACCACCACACCTGGCCTTAGATTCGTCTATTTAGATCCATGTTATTTATGTATCTGTTATTTATTTTATCTATCTATCATCTATCTACTTATAATCTGTCAAACTCAGTCTTGGAAATCTATGTAATAGTGTGATAAAATTGAGATAAGGTCCACAGTTTAAAGACTGTGGTGAAGTCATTTATTCTTAGGCTTAAAACAAAGATACTCAGTTTTTTAAAATAAGGAAGATTTAAAAGGAACAAAGAGCAGGGCAAGCAAATATCACGTTATTGAAACACATCTAAACAATTAATATAAATGAACTAAACTGGCCAGTTAAAAGACAAGGATTAGCGATATGAGTAATAATGGTTTGGAGTGTCCCAGGGCTCATTTTTCCTGTCTATAATCACTTCTGTGTTATGACGTCATTTTGTCTTATCACTTGAAATACTATTTATATACTGAAAATTTGCAGATTTGTCTTTCAAACCTGGACTTCTCAGAGTCCTAGATTAATTACCTGCTCAACCACAATATCACATGAACTCTTACTAGAAAGAGTTCATGGAATTATAATCTAGGAATGGCAAGTGATAGTTTTTATAAAGGAGTAAAATTTATAGTGAACTCTGAAGACTGAATATGGGGTGGAAGGGAGTTGAAGTAGGGCTGCTACCAGGAAGCTTCAAGGGAAAAAGGAACAGATTCAGCAAAGACTCTGAGACAGAAATGAGCCTAGCACATTTGAAGAAATGAAAGAATGCCTTTCTAGTCATATAGTAGAACATTCTAGAGAAATGTTACAGGTGAGGTCCTACAGATGAGTAGGACCAAGATCCGTCAGTGTGTGTTAAGCCTTGTTAAAGAGTTTGATCTTTATCCTAATAATAATGAGAGTTCATTGAAAGATATTAAACAAAGTCACTAAATGATTAGATTTTTATCTGGAAAAGATTCTTAAGAAAGTAATTGAATCTTACTCATTTGTAGTATCAAGCATGACACAAGGTGCATTGTAGAGGCTTAACAACTTCCAATCTGAGATTTTGGGGGGGCCACAAAAATTGTTATTAATAAAGTGGGGTTCTTGTTTTGCTTTGTTTTTGTGGTACTGGAGATTGAACCTAGGACCATTCTACCTCTGAGCTACACCCTCAGTCCTTTTCTTTTTTTAAGTTTTTTTGAAACAAGTTCTCATTAGGTTGCTGAGAGTCTCACTATGTTGCTAAGGATGTCCTCAAACCCGTGATCCCCCTGTCTGAGCCTCCCAAGTGCTGGGATTACAGGCATGTGCCACCATGCCAGACTCAATGCTAAAGGTTTTAGGAACATTATTATTATTTTCTAATATTAGAATGTAGATTTTTTTCATCAGCTCTCTAAAATTACATTATTTCATGTAAACGCTATTGACATTATTTTATATTTATTTATTTATTTATTTATTTATTTATTTATTTATTTATTCATTTATTTTTGCAGTACTGGGGATGGAACTCAGGGGCATTCTACCTCTGAGCTACACTCCAGCCCTATTTTTTATTCTTTACTTTGAAACAGGGTCTCACTAAGTTGTGGAGGGCCTCACTAAGTAGCTGAGGCTGGCTGCAAACCTGCGATCCTCCAGTCAGCCTCCCAAGTACTGGGATTACAAATGTGTGCCACTACGCCTGGCCTTTGATATTATTTTAGATATATTGTAAGTTAGCAATGAGCTATACTTTTCAGGAGTCATGATTTTTCCATTTAGTATCAACTTAAAAAGGTAAAGTGGCTTTTCTGGAGACAGGAAATATCTACTGAATGCTTAAAAGACTGTGGATCATGTTATATGCCTAAGTAAAACTTCAAAATCCATTCTTGACTGAGTTTCATTTCATCACAGTGGGCTACTAATTGAAATTAAAAAGAGAAAGAATATTTTCTCACTTGGTCGGTAAACCAAATCTGCTGAGGTTTTCTTTAAGTCTAGCTTGCTGTTGTCTGCTATTTAATTAACCAGGGCACAAATAAAATATCCTCAGTTTAATTTTCATTCCTTAGCTCAATACTGTAAACTATTCAGAGTGTAATTAAAAGTCCTGAATTCTCCCAGGAATGATATTACCAGTAAGCAACCAACCCATGAAATAGCGAAGTCTGACTGTTACTCTGCTAAATTGTGTGTGTTAATAAAGCTGCACAAGTGTTCTCTGCTTAATCTGACTGAGCCGAGAAAACCCCAGCTGGCGTCCCAGCTACCTGCTTTGAAAGCTCTTCAAGCATCTGAGCTCTGGGAGACCGTCATTAAAGTTAGTATAGGAATGATATAGTGTTTTACTGAGTTTCATTGAATTTTTTTTATAACCTACTCTCGGATAATATAAATTCACTATGATGTCATTAAGTATAATTATTGTCAAGTCTCAGATTTGTCGTTTATCTTGAATATTTAGAGTAAAAATAAATATAATACAAGGTTTAAAAAGAAAACCAGGAAAGTCACTTAGGAAAAATACTCAGTTTTATGTATATAATGTTTAAAAATAACATCTATTATCTTGATAGTTATTATTTAAAGAATCAATGGATTGAACATTTAACTAAAATAACTATGCACCAATGACCTAGTTACTTCAGCCCTGTGCAAAGAACTCAACTACATGGTGAATACATACACCAATTGCTTCACCAGTTACAAAGATGAGAGGATAAAGGTAGAATTAATAGTGGATTGCCACAGCTTGTATATAATCATTCTAGGTATCCACGCTATCCCCGGAAAGCCAAGTATTTTCAGAAACCTAGCCAATTACTTGTTACTTTGATATTTTTGTTGCAATGCATTAAAAAATATTTGTGGTTTGTATCAAATCTAGGTTTTATAAATGATGCTGCTTCATCTCAGGTACCCCAATACATGATCATTTTGTTGATAAATAGAAAGCAGGAAAGTTTGGTCTTATTGCTTTTTTGTGTGTGAAGGATTGCACATTCCTTTAATTGTCAAATCCAGACTGATCTCACACTTGAAAAATTATCACTTGAATAGCACACATCTATTCAGAGTGTTAGGGTGAATGCTCTGTGCAGATTGTTAGTGGCTGTGGATGAAGGAGAGGATGAGGGTTGTGCTATATTTCATAGATTTTTTTTTTCCTAGCAAGTGACAATGAGGAGCCAGGGCTATTGATTTTGATGCTGACTTGCATGTTGCATATTTAAAGAAATTCGATATCGTAATTGATTTAGGTTAAACAACTGCGTATGCATACTGGACCATCATAATCAATTGTCAAATTCATAGAATGTGAAGGCTAAAATGATCATATGGATATTTCTCAGCATTCTCTTTAGGAACTATATATCAAGAAAGATGGAAAAATTTCAGGGGAAATGCTCTGTAATATCCTTTGATAACTCATATTATTGATAATGTTTCAGAGAAATGTTTCTCCACAAATATTCTCATGATTTTATTTTTATGTTAACCTGCGTGGAAATTAACAAATATGTTCTGAAGTTACTATCCCTTCCAACTGTTGAGACATGAGTGTTTTCCACTCTAAGCTACATTATGAGTCAAACCGAGGCCCAGAAGGCTTTTACTAAATGTATTTTTGTTGTTATTGTCAATGTCTAGATTATGTTTTAAAAGGGCAGAACACTTATAAGAGTTGGGTTATAATACAATACAACATAATACGGTGTAGCATCTTACCTGACCTGCATCATATATGTAGATTAGCATCCACTGCAGAGTTTTAAATGAATGTCCCCTGTGTTAGATGGTCGTAGTTTTCTGGGTCTATTACTTATTTACAAAAAAATAATATTGAAATTTCTGGAACTAGCCTCTCTCACTAAACAACACACAGCTGTTTCATCCAAGTTTTTATGTGGGTTAATCATGTATTCCTCTTGCTTGCTGAAGAAGTATGTGATCGTATGGATGTAGTATATATTGTTTATTCATTCTTAAAAGCATCTAGGCTGGCTTTAAGTCTTATATGTATAAGACTGCTTTGAGAAATATATGTACACATGCACACACACACACACACACACACACACCCGTTTTCAATTCATTTTAATAATACCTAAAGTGAGATTGCTGTGTCTTATGGTAATATGGCAGGAAGTTTTACTCCTAGTAGATTTCTAAAATGGTTGTACCATTGTTCATGAGAAATGCATGGAAGGTCTGATTATTCTATGTACTCACCAGCTGCTAGTGTCTTTTAAAAACCTTAGTCAATCTGTAGTGAGTAATGGTGTTAACTATCTTTTCATGTGCATATTTGCCAGCTGGATTTCAATCTCTTTGGTGAAGTCTTTATAGATATTTTTCTAATTTAAAAAATGATTATTTGTTTTCTCATTATAAATGTTAAGACTTCTTCATATATTCTGGAGAAAAAAAGATCTTTTATAGTATATGCGATACACAGTTATTTTCTCCCAAACTATGGGTTATCTTTAAATTAAATTTAAAATTCTTTTAGTAAGGTCTCTTTAAGAGCAAAAGTTTTAATATTGATAGACTGTTATTTATCTGTTCTTAATGATCTATCTAAAAATTACTTTGTCCAGCCCATGCGTCCATGTCTTTTTTGCTATATTTTCCTATAAATGTTTTCTACAGTTTTAATTATACATTTAGGTTCATTTTATATTTTGCATTAATTTGTGTATGTCATAAGGTATATTTTGAAGTTTTTAAATATATGTATGTTTAATATTCCAACACCATTTTCTGAAAAGACAATCCTGTCTCCATTAAAATATATTGGGTTCTTTGTCAAAAATTGGTGTCTATATTTGAGTGGGTCTATTTCTTGACTGTTTTATTGATCTATATGTATTTTTTTTTGTTAATATCACATCCTTATGTTTTTTGTTCTTTTAAAATACACCTTTAAATCAGGTAATAGGTGTCTTCCAACTTTGTTCTTATTTAGAATTATTTTAGCTACTCCATTTCTTCTGCCTTTCCTTATAAATTTCAGAATTAGTTTGTCAATATCTTTATTTTTTTCTGGGATTTTGATTCTTACTACATTGAATCTATAGATAATTGTAAACAACTGACATATTAACAATATTATAATAAAAACAATATGTCTCTCTTATTTTACATATTTCTTGATTTCTTACTTCAAAGTTTTGTAGTTTCTATAATAGATATGCTGCAAATAATTTAATGTATCCCTAATTAACTTTTTTGACATTATTATAAATGGTAATGCTTTTGTAATTTCCAATTTAAATTGTGGATTGCTGGTATAGAGTAATATAGTTTGCTCTTTTATATTTAAGTTTTCTTCTTCCAGCTTGTTAATTATTTCTAGAAACAATTTTGTAGAATTTTTTAGATTTTTTACATAAACTTGAGACATTTCTTATTTTCTAATAGATCTATTTTATGTAATAAACCTCTAAGCGCTATTTTCAATATACCCTATGATATCTATACATTTTATTTTTCATTCAGTCAAAAGTATTTCCTAATTTCCCTTAAAGAGGTCTCTCTAAATGATGGGTTATTTAGAAAGGCAATTAATTTACAAATATTTTGGCATTTTTTTCAGCTATGTGAACATTATAGATTCCTACTTCTTTTATGGTTGAAGGACTTACTTTGTGTGATTTCTGTTAAATTAGGTATGTTAAGTTTTGTTTTAGGGTGCAGACCATGACCTATCTTGGTGAATGTTCCATGTACCCTTCAAAAGAATTTGTGTTCTTCTGTTTTTTGGTAAAGTATCTATAAATACAAAATCAGTATGCTTTCTGCCTACATGTTATATCAATTATTGAGACAGGACTGGTGAGGCACCAACTATCATTGTGATTTAGTCTATTTCTCCTTAAGGTCTATCAGGTTTTACCTTATGCATTTTGAACTACTTTTATGAATCAATTTAATCTTCGCCATTGATTTTTATGAAAATTTGAGTCTATTTTATAATATATTGTTTTGCCTGTAGTATGTCTTAAAAAACATATTTTGAATTTCTCCTTCTCATTCTTTGTACTACTATTGATATATTGTTTACTTTTATCTGTGCTATAATTATACTATACATTCTTAATATTTTTACTTTAAATAGTGTATTTAGAGCAACTAAGAAGAAAAGTAAATATGAATTATATTTATCTTCATTTATTTCATTTCCAATGCTTTTTTTATTCTTGTGTAATTCAAAGCTTCCGACTGATGTCATACTTCTTCTTAGGGGGCTTTCTTTCCCCTTACCATCTCTGTATTTTAAAGTCTCCCCATATTGTTTTCTGGTTTGCATAGTTTCTGATGAGAAGTCTGCTGTAATTTCTATCCCTGTTCCTTTTTAAGTAGTACATCTTTTTTTCTCCAGCTTCCTTCATTATTTTCTTTGTATTTTTTAGTAGAAGTTTGAATTTGATAATACTGTTTGCAGTTTTTGGGTATTTATTCTCCAGATATTTGAGTTTTTCAATCTGTGGTATGGTTTTTGTCATTAATTTTTCAAAAATATGAGTCATTATATATTCACATACGGGTTGTGTTCTATTTTTCTCTTTTTCATTCAAATTCCAATTGCATGGATATCAGTGTTTGATATTGTCCTTGATTTTGAATGCACTATGTTTTTCTAAAACTCTCTTTTATCTTTGGGTTTTACATTTTATAATTGCGATTGGCCTGTTTTCAGATTCTCTGACTCTTACTCAGCTATGGTGAGAATGTTAAAAGCTTGATGAACGTATTCTTCATGTTTTTTTCCTATACTTTTGATTTTCTGCCTTCCCTTTGATTGCTTTTTATAGTTTCCACCCATTTGTTGAAATTATATATCTGATATTTCATGTTTCCTACCTTTTACTTTTGGAAACAGAAACATATTAATTACAGCTATTTTTATTTCTCTTATAATTACAAAATCTGTGTCATATTTGGCTCTCGTTCCGGTTTTGATGACTGTATCATCTAATCAGAGTGTCTTTTATCTTGCCTTTTTTATGTGCCTTGCATTTTCGTTGTTGTTTGCGAAAGCCAAATATTCTGTGTAGAATGCCGAGAAGCATGTTTTTAAGCTTCAAAATGATCAGACCTTTCCTTATGCTCGGGATTCAGTGTGGGCATTTGTGTTAATATGGCGAGGATATTAAGATTTGTTTGTGCTGTGGTTGTTCTTAGGCACCACAGACTTCACATCTTTCAGTGTCAGTGTAACTGAAAGATGAGGGCACGGGTTTGTCAGAGGTGGTTTTTCCTAACTCTTGGTTATACTCAGTGTTTGGTAATTTCTTTATACTGTGTTCTACCTTGTATGTGCTTTCTGTCGTTTTCTCAGCTGTATTGCACTATTATTTTACCTTCTATTTATTAGCCAGGTGGAAAGGAACAGGGGAACGGTACATTCTATTTTCCTGAGTAGGGTCTTTCTTAGCCAGCTCCTGAATTTCTGGGTTTCAGGCATGTGGCCTCCACAGTGGGAACTTCCCTTCTGCCACAGCCTCTGGGCTGGGCCTGGTTCATATTGCTGCTCTCCTTCCAGTTGAAATATGTTTCTTCTTTGGTTCCAAAGCTATAGTTCTTCTTGTCATCAGAGAAAAAATTAATGATATTTTTCCTATAGTAAGGAAATAAATGATATAGGTTTCAGGGCTATTTTGGTGGTTTCTGCTTTTCCTGTCTCTCAACACACACACACGTGTGCGCACGCACACATACACGCACAAATCTCAGAATTCTCTCCAATATTTTCTGTGAGCACTTGGTGAGACTTATGGAAAAAAAAAAGTGTAACTGGTCACAAAACCATCTAAACCTGTGACCCCAACGGTCTTCACACACTTACAGTGGCCCTCACTCATCCTTTAGGAGTTTGTTGCAATTATGGTTTTATTATTTTGCTATGCCTTCTCACCTGCTTGTGTGACATCTTCCCTGGGGTGGAGGAATATTCAGGTTCTGTTTCGCTCTGTAGGCAACTGGCTGTCCCCAGATTTTAGATCGTTTTATTGACCTGAAACCTCATGAATCTGATTGACTAAAGAGAATTTGTTATTTTGCGGTTTGTTTGGTTTTTTCCAAGCTGGAAGTGTAGAGCAATGCCATTTCTGACTTTCTGCTTTTTCAAAACAAAACGGGAAGAGTCCTCCATCTTTTCATTTTTTTCTTTATTCCTTTTGAGCTCAGGGTCGGGACATCTATATGATTATTAGTAATCAAATGATTGATCCATTATTGAGTAATGGATGAGCACAGTAAGTAATGCTGAAATTTTATCATAGATCTTACCTGAAAATTTAAAATTCATTTGTTCATTGACAAATGAAAAAATGAGCATCTATTATGGTCAATATTGTATAATAAGTAATAACAAATAGAATTGTGACAAAATATATCTTAAGTAAATAACAGCCAAGCTGAATTTTCCATATGAGTTTTACTTCATTAACAATTTTGTGTTACTTTATTAGTCACCGAGACGGTAAGCACATGTCATCTTTTAAATTATTTATTTTAAATTCAGACACACAAAAATTTGTTTAGTTCAAATTTTCACCACCTCCCCCACAAAACGCTAGGTATAGTAGGCTGAATAATGCTCCTCCTACTCAGAAGATACCAGTTCCTAATCCATGGAATCTGCAAATGGTGACTCATTTGGGGAAAAAAAAATCTTTGCATATATGATTAAGCTGAAGTTTTTGAGGAGGGGAGATTATTCTGGATTGTCTGGGTGTGTTCTAGATGCACTCATGTGTCCTTATAAGTGGAAGGCAGAGGAATATTAGTCACAGATGGGAGATGACAATGAAGTATTGCTCTGGACGCAGATAATGAAATGATGTCAATGAGAGGCAGCCACCAAAGGCTGGAATAGGCAAAGAACGGGTTTTCTCCTAGACACCCCTGAGCCAGTTCAGCCTGCCAACAGGGTGACTTTAGCCCAGTTAAACTAATTTTAGACATTTGGCCTCCAGAACTCTGAGAGAATAAATTTATGTCATTTTAAGCCACAGATTGTGGCAATTTGTTATAGCAGTCACAGGAATACAATACATTGTGGAAAATACATATAGTTACCAAATATGGATCTGGTTACTGATTTTCAATAAATAGTGATCTCATTAACTGATTAATAATATAGTTATAAAATGATGGTTTCAAAGAGTTTGGCACCATTTTATTTTACTTTGTCATTTGTTGAAGGGATTCTAGTTGGTGAGATGACTATCCATTTGGTATTTTGCCAGCCCTTATCTCTCCTCATGCACAAAAGTATATATTTTAAAGAGTTCTTCAATTTCTTGTTCAATCCTTAATCCTTTCTTTTTTCTTTTGGTATTATACACACCCAGCCCTATTTTATTTTATTTTTTTTTTATTTTGAAACAGGGTTTTGCTAAGTTGCTGAGGCTGGCCTCAAAACTACGATCCTTCTGTCTCAGTCTCCAAGTACTGGAATTACAGGTGTGTGCCAACATGCCCAGCTTCTGTGGTTCTTTTGAGTCTGAATACTAACCCATACTTCACTGAGATACTAACCCATACTTCACTGAGATAGCCTGTTTATCAATCTAAAGACATATTCTAATCCTCAGTATTTTTCCTTCTTTGTAATATTATATGAAAGCATTAACAATTCCTTCCTACCTAAATAACTAGTTTTCCTTAGTTTTTCTTCATAATGGCATACTCCTGATTTTCTTTCTGTCATTGGATATGTATTCTTAGAAGCCTTTGGGGACATGTCTTCTTTCTCTCACCCAAGAACGTTGATGTTTCTCCATGAGTTCTAAACTACATGAACCTTCTCTGAGATAGCACGTATAATTTCACACCTTCAATCATTATTTTTGTGCTGAGGATAATGAATCCTTACTTGTGGCTTGGATTGCCCTTTTCTACTTCATGTTTTTACGTACTGTTTGCCAAAATCTTCACTTTGCCTGAGTAAAAGAAAACAAGAGTTGCCTCACACATCTTTCCCCTCTGCCTGTGACCTAGTTATTTATATAAACACCTAAACTGTCCAAATATTCTGTCTAAATATTTCTTAAACCTTTAGACTTCTTTCTTAAGGGCACTGCCTTTGAACGTGTCCTTGTATCTTAACTAGACTAAAATAACTTAACTGGTTTCTCTATGTACAGTTTTGGTCTGGATGTCAGTTAATTCTGCTATAGAAACAAGCTATATAACAAACCATTTCAAAATTTAGCGTCTTTGGCCGGGCGTGGTGGCGCACGCTTGTAATCCCAGTACTTTGGGAGACGGAGACCGGAGGATCCGGGTTCGCGGCCAGCCTCAGCTCTCTCGCTCTCTCGCTCTCTCTCCCTGTCTCTCTTTCTCTCTCTCCTTAGTGAGGCCCTCCGCAACTTCGTGAGACCCGGTTTCAAAATAAAGTATAAAAAATAGGGCCGGGGGCGTAGCGCGGAGGTAGAACGCCCCTGGGTTCAATCCCCGGTACCGCAAAAAAAAAAAAAAAAATTAGCGTCTTAAGATAATAGAAATATTAATTGTGTGCTCAAACCTGCAATCTGTACAGAACTTGGCACAAATAATTCCCTTCGGCTCCGCTCTGCCTTTCCTGGGCTAGTTTGAAGGAGGGTAGCTGGACTCCTCTGAAGTCTTGCTCACTCACTGTACCTGAGGAGAGAATACTCAAACGTAAGGACTGGAAAAGTGTGGGATCCACAGTTTTCTCTACCCATTTAGTCTCTACTTGTTTTCTTTACAGCTTAGCAACTTGTGAGTAGTCACAGGTTTTTACATGTGTTCCCTTTTCTGGATGAAAGCCAAATGAACAGCCAGCTGGATCCCTGCTGGATTGCTTTTCCTCTAGTGGCAGGAAAGAGTACAAGATAACTAGAGACACCGTGGAATCACATGGAAAACTTCGGCTTGTCGTGATCTCACATTTCCTTAGCCACATTTCACATGGCCTAGCCCCAAATCAAGGAGTTCATAATGAATAATTGTAGTATGAGAAATGAAGAATGAAAAAATTGAGGAGAGTAATATAGCAGTGTACCATGGCCTTCCTAGATGAACATTTTGAAAATGAAAATGCTATTACTCTGCTCAACACTTCTCAATCTTCATCTTTTTATGTTGCATTTGGTTTATCATTGATATCTTAGCTTTGTTTTCATTGTGCATTTTTTTTATCAGGACAGTGTTGACTTTTAAAATATTACATTTATAGCTCCTCTCCAATGTCAATGGAAAGTTGTTAAACTTGACTGCAATATTTCCCCTCTTCATTGAGAGAAAAAAATAATCCTGTGTTTAAGTTGTACTACTGTCCTTTGACACACTCACATAAACACACAGACTACATAAAGAACTCATTTTCTTTCACATTAGGAACTCTGATAAAATTGTTTATGTGAGTCTTCAAATTCTGCTTCAAACCTAGAAATAATCTAAGTACATATTTTTATAAAAAGTCTTCAAATTCTGCTTCAAACCTAAAAATAATCTAAATACGTATTTTTATAAAAAATGTGATGCTTTATTCTTTTTGATTGCTCAGAATAATCCATAACTACTCAAATAATGTTATAATAAAATATGTATAAGTAAATTAATAGCACATTCAGATAAATGCATTTAAAATGCATTACAGTAATTACTAGACTATATTCTATAACATCTATTTTCTAAGATTCAATACATAGAATAAAGATGAAGAAAAAGATGAAGAGTTAAATTATAGGTATACTGTTAATTGCTTTTTGAGCTTTCAATCAGATATGTTAAATTGGACTGTACCACTGATCTTGTATACAAAGTGAAAGCAAAGGCAAAGATTGTATTACTGAGAAAGAAATAATAGACAAAGAATGGGTGGTAGAACAGGACATATATTTTTTAGAAGGTAAAGGGAATGTTTAACATATATGTTAAGAAATATGGGTAAAAATAATAAGTTTCTACAAAGTTACTAAGTGAGATAGATAGAAGAGATATAAAACTAGAGAAAAACTAGGAAACAAAAGGGACTTACGATAAATGAGGAAGGATACCAATACAGTAGTGGAAAGGGATGGAGGGAGGGAGATGGGAAATGGCAAAAGGAGAACTGAAGAAGGAAACAGTTAAAATAATGCTAGGTCCAGATCTGAATGTATCACTACCGATCTCACTAACATGTACAGGGAGGGAGAGTGGGGTGGGAATCCAGAGGAAAAATATACCAAGTGCTGTGTGCATGTATATTTGTATTACTTTGAGCCTCACTCTAATGCATAATTATGATGAAACAATAAAAATCTTTTTTAAAATTTGAGAATGTAAAAATAAATAAATAAAATTAGAAATTCAGGTGGTCATATGCAATGGAAGAGTTGAAGCTGAGTTCTGCATCTTTCTGTCTTAAGTTGTCGTGATGTCAGAGTTCATTTCAAATTACCATTTAAGTACAGGATGCATACTACCGTTGAAGACGTCAGCTGTATGCAACATAAACTTGAACAATTCTGAAATTCTTCTTCATTCTGCTGTCTATAATTGAGTGAATATAACTGATAATTTTCTGAAGTAACTGTGATGTAGAATATAACATTCATTAAAAAATTAGCAACAAAATTGCCTCATTTGATCGAAACAGAGAGACCTGAAATGAAAGACGTGTTACTGTGCCTTTATAAGAGACTAGTGAAGACAGGAGGAGAACTCTGAGCCATAGCAATGGTGGAAGGGAGATAGAGACTTTAGCATGATAGGACACAAGAAAGAAAAAAGTGTTTATATGGATATTTATGGATATTTATGTTTATGCCTCATATGATCCCAAGGTCATGTCATGGGTATGGAAATATTAAAAAGAGATGATTTGGCTTTTCTACAAAAGGTGATGGCCTAGATGACGTTATCTTGGCAAGTCCTGCAGTTAGGATAAGTGACCTGTATAGAGTGTTCCAGCTGTCACAACGATAAGCAGCTCGGCTCAATATTGAAACTTTTTAAGTAAAATAAAATATAATTAATATTTCTTATAAAACTGCTTATGATTTACTTCTTCATCTCCTTTCTAATAAAAAACTTTCCAAAAAATATTACATATTATAATAACTACTCTCCCATTTCCTATTTTGAAGCATTTAGCATTTATATATTAATTGTATGGGACAGTATTCAACTTTACAGCTAAATAGAGTAGTTCTTTCAAATTTATGCATAAGAGATTGTATCTAACTTACTAAGCACACAAACAAAACTTTACAAATAAAGAAAATGATAATTATCTTTTCCCTAAAAATAAACCAGCAACTTTTCACAAATTCAATAAAACTAAACACAACAATATATGCCTTGTATCTTCAAGGTATCAGTGGCCCTTTTAACATGTACAATTTTGAAAAAAATAAGTCTTTACATCAGATAAGTATAATTTGAAGATGTATGTTCATAAAAAAGAAAAAAAACTTGCTCTAACAATTGAACTAAAATATTGCATTTTCATGCTGTGGAGAAAATATCTGTTCATGTAAAGGAGAAAGAAATAGCACATAAAAGCAGAGTGTCTGGATAGTAAATTCAGGGCACATAAAAGTTGTAGTAAACTATCTATACTTGGATCTAATATTTGTCACTTGAAAAGTTTTAAAGGGCATTTTTAAGATGGTGTAAATAAAACAAAAGAAAGAAAGAAAAATCTGAGCATAAACTGTTATGAGGAACAGTAGCACAGTCAGATTTTTTTTAAAAATCACATTATAAATTTTAATGCTACTGTCTGCAGGGTTTGCACCACTATTTCTCACATCTAGCCAAGAAATACTCAAAGAAGGATATATTTCTCTTCAAATCCTCTTGTTCTTAATGAGATGTGTTTTATGCCTTGAATCCCTGGTTCCACAGTGGTGACCTGCTTCCCCTTTGGAAGAAGATATAAATCACTATGTACCTAGAGTTCTAATCAGAGAGTTATACTGAGAAATTTGAGTGTCCTTCCTATTGTTCAAAGGAGCATGCAACTTGGATTTACCCTCCAACCTATACCTTGGCTTTTCTTGCTTTAGACTCCTAACTCACTGTTCACCTAATTAAATGCGGCCTGTTTCTTACCCTGAGGCCAAGGAGAACATCTATCCAGACACTTCTAAAATCGCTATAGTGGCAAATCATAATGTTTTTTAGTCAAGAGCAATGTGTAGGAATTATTCCCAGTTCCTTGAGGAGCTGAACTCATGAGTGTCTCTTGATGCTTCCAACCTAGATAAGTACAGTAAATAGCACTCATGGCATTTATCATTCATCCTTTTTACCTGGTATCACTTGGCTTGAGGCTAAGAAAGACTATTCACATTTACAAAATAATTTTATTTTAAAGGATACAATAATTTTAAAACTTAATGGTTTTAGTCCTATGTTAGGTGAGTATAATAGGATGATATCTCACCTTTTACATGCTCCATGGGGTATCTTAAAAATTAAATGACAATGATGTAATGTGCGGTATTCATTTGTGAAGTTGCAGATAGAACTTGGCATCATTATTGCTGAAGCAGAAAGAGAGATCACCTGATTCTGAAGGAATTCAGAGGGGCAATAGGAAGGCTAGGAAGAAGTAGTAATCGACTCAGATATGTTTCAGAGTCAGGCAAAGTCACATCCACAGCCCACTTGTGCCAGGGAAGTCGGTAGGTGGCTGAAAGGCCAAAGAAAGTGCCCAGAGACTGTGTGCGAGGACAACTTACAAGAGATCAGTGCCCCAAGAAGGGTTCAGTGTTGACAGGCTGAACAGATAGCACCTCCATCCCTCCAGGTGCTTCACCAAGCTGCGCCTCCTCCCTATCAGTGTTTTGTCCAGTGGTGGGCGGCTGGATGAGTATCCTTTCCACAGTGCCCTCAGTTTTGTACCCCTTCCCACTGAGAGAGAGTTTCGTATGTAGGCTGCAGAAGCAGTACATCATCAGCATCAGCTTGCTTAGTTGGCTTGTATGACCAGCACCCCAAGAAACAACTGTCCTGGTATACATGCAAGAAAGTAGCTTTCCACAGATAACACACACTTGCCCAAGTTCCCAGTGTGCACAAGAGAAAGCCAGTGTCCTTCAGGGTAATATATAATTGAACTTTCTTTTCTTCCTCTTCCTTCCTTCCTTCTTCCTTTCTAGTCCTTCCTTCCCTTCCTTCCTTCCTTCCTTCCTTCCTTCCTTCCTTCCTTCCTTCTTTCCTTGCTTCCATGTGTGATGCTGGGGATTGAATCCAGGGGCATTGTACCTCTAAGCTACATCCCCAGCCCCTTTTTATTTTATTTTTGTACATTGAAACAGAGTCTCACTAAGTCACTGAAGGTCTTGCTAAGTCACTGTTTTCTGGCTTCAAACCTGTGATTCTCCTGTGTAGGGGATTCAGGGGCACGGTGTTTTACTGTCCCCTTTCCTTTAGGGATAATACAGATAACCAGAGACTTGAGACTGGAAGGTTGGGGCTAAGAGCAGAGACAAAGGGAGTCTGGGATTAAGGTGGAAATAAGGGTTGGAGAGAAAGCACCTGGGTTTAAACAAATATGTTTTCCACTATATCAAGCCTAAAATAAATTAATAGATAGATCAAAAAGGACAGGTGAAGTAGAAACAATTAAATGGTAGAAACATCCTGAGTGGGGGCAAGTTATTTGTGGGTGCAGAGGCAGGTTAGCTAAAAAGCAAGACCTGGAGGAGTTCCTACCAGGAGCTGGTATGGTGTTGATTGTTTGCCTTTAGTCTGATGTAATAATCATAAGATTTTCTACAATGTATAACTTTATTCTGGATTGGAAATTTGACTTGGCAGGCCTCATTCAAACAACCAAAGATTTTAGCAAAGTATTTCCCTTGGTGCATTGGTCCTGCAATCCTCCTTATAAATACACATTTATAAAATTCAGGATATTAGTTAGTCATGGTAGCACACACCTGTAATCCCAGTACTCTGGAGGCTGAGAAAGGAGGATTACAGGTTTGAGGCCAGCTTCAGTAACTCAGTGAGACGCTTTTTCAAAACAAACAAGTTTTTAAAAAGGGCTAGTGGTGTATCTGAAAGATAGAATGCCCACCCCTTGGTTCGATCCCCAGTAACAAAAATAGAATAAAGTAAGATAAATAAAATAAAATTCTGCACACTATATCCCTCACTTTGAAATCTGCAAGGCATACCGGCAGTCTAAAGGCTTCATAAGGTCCTGCTGGGCTATGACCTAAATTTCACATGTTTTTTGAAATTCTAACCCCTACACTGAGAGTATTAGGTGAATCTTTTTGTAGGTGATTAGGCACTACTTTATGAATGGTATTAGTGTCCCTATAAAAGAGATTCCAGAAAGCTCACATTCCTGTCCTGTGAGGATACAGAGAGAAGATAGCCATCCATGAGCCAAGAAGTGTGTCCTCACCAGACACCAAACATACCGGCACCTTAATCTTGCATTTCTCAGACCCCAGAACTGTGAGAAGTAAGTTTCTGTTGTTTTTAAGGCCCGTGTTCTGTTACAGCAGACCTCAGTGGACTTGCAACATGCTGGAAACAAACCCAGCTACCATGCACAACTCAAACTTTCCCCCAAGTATTTAACCAGATGTCTCTTTATTTAATTTTACTCCTACTAGTATACCATTTCACACTGTACACAACTTACATTGAAAACTGCTGTCATAATCATTCTGTTTAACTTAGAATAAACTTTCAGATGTTTGGAAAGAGTCTTATTATTCTTATTAAATCTTCTACTCTCTAGGTGTCAAGCTCCAAATTCCTTGTACAAAAATATTTCTAAGCCGGGCGTGGTGGCGCACGCTTGTAATCCCAGTACTTTGGGAGGCAGAGACCGGAGGATCCGGGTTCACGGCCAGCCTCAGCTCT
>PVJS01016900.1:0-36866 GCA_004027185.1 Glis glis
GACTCAATCACTATCTGGAGCATGAAAGGGAGGGAAGGGGGAGGGAATAGGGTGGGATTGGAGGGAGGGCTAAATGTGCAATGTGTGCATGTATGATGTTCATACCCTGACATATATCAAAATGTATAATTATAATTTACAATGCACCAATAAATGAACATAAAAAGTTAAAAATAAATAAATAAATAAATAAATAAATAAATAAATAAAAAATAAAAAAAAAACAATAGGAGGGAAGGAAATTAGAAAATAGAAAGAGAACTATACGGTAAGAATGGGAAAAGAAATCATACAACTGTGTTGCTCTGTTGAATTATTTTTACAACTGGAAACAGAATGACCATATTTGCTTTCTTTAGTAGAGTTTAAATAAGAAAAGGTGACAGGAATGTCCTGACTGACAGAAATATAGCACATTTCTTAAATGCTCCAAATCCTGTTACCACCCAGAGGAGGAAAAATAAAAGTCAATATTCTACATTTTCATAATGCATGTACTGGAATACTGCCAAAAAATTATGTGGCAAATTTTGACCTGCTTTAAGATAGTTATCAACAGAGGGTTCAAGAGATCAGCAGTTCTGCCACTAGAAATGCAGAGGCCTAATTAAATGTATTTATGTATTTGGAAAATCACTTCCATTTTTCAAGCACTATTAAGAGCTAATTTATGCATTTGATTCCCAAACCTCTCTAACTGTAACAGATGTTAGACTGCTCTAACTTTCCCCCCCAAAAAAATCTTCAATTGACCTGGATCACTTTCTGCATTAACTCTTTGAATGTCCAGACAGTTCTATTAGCTTATATTGATAAATGGTAATAAAAAAACAAAATTTCAGTGTAAAACATTATAAATTAAATATCCTACATGTACAGTATAATTATTATAGGCATTCAAATGCAAATTTTATTCCTTTTCTGAAGGCTTTTAGACCATAGGAAAAGTGAATTCAAATTTCAGTTGAAGTTAAGAATAGTTCAGGTCTTTTATCTGTTTTAACTACTATAACATCTCACTTGTTTTCCTTAAGGGAGAAATTGGAATTATGGGCTACATTTATAATTTTTTAATTTAAATTACTTTTGAAACAAAAAGTCTCCAATTAATAGAGATAAATAAGAAAGAGCTAGAAGTTATTCTCTGTAGTACTTGCCATACCTTCTTTTACGCTGATTAATTTCTATATTTATGCAAATTAAATGGTTTATGTGAATTAGTTTTGAATATAAGGGATACATATAAATGGTTGTGGCAGGGCAAACATCACAAGGATTGAGGTAACACCTAAACCTAGATTTTCTTTCTAGCAGAATTTTTAATTCAGACTTCCTGAATTTTTTATGTGATATATATTTCTTTTCCTCAATATGCATTCCACAGTGAAAGATGCTCTTCTCCTATGGTACATACTCTCAAATATTTTTTGTGAAAAAACAGGGTAACTTCGAGTCTTCTTATGTTATTTTCTGTATGTACGAAGAGAGATTGATAACCACATATTTACAAACACAAAAATTTTAAAACAAAATGCTAATTTACCATGAAAAACAATACAGTGATATCAGATTAATGAAATTATAGAATCATGATAGTTTTCCATAAGGTTACAATAACATTCTGCAAGTCTGAGTCTGTTTTCTATAAATAAATGTTAACTATGAAGAAATTTCTTCATGATTTCAATCACAATGATAAGAAATAATCATTAGGATTCTTTCTTTGCAGACTGAGCAGATTATAAACACACACACATGCACACACACGTATATGTATATGTGTATATATGTATATGTGTGTATATGTATATGTATAAAATGAACACAATGCTCCATCCTCAGGAAGAGTAATATTGTGATCGCCAAGCCTGTATGATGATCCCTCTTTGCATCTCTTTGGAATAGCTGAATTTTAGGCAGAATGTAGCAACACCATATGCATATTATTAAGTCAGATAAGAGAAAAAACTCAGAAAACACTGGTCAGTATTCAAGCAGAATTTATATAGTATATAAAAAACCAAAATTTTTCTAAAATGAAAAATAAAACAATCTCATCTCCAACCTCCTCTCACACCAGTAAAATTAAGACAAAAATCAAACCAGGGATAGGGCTATGAATCTCTTGCTTAGATTTCTAAAAGAATAAAAAATATGTCTACCAGATTCTTTTAGCTAGATAAAGATAGCTTTTCACATAGTATAATGGCCTGAATGTCTCTGTCTCCCCAAAAATGTTTGTGGTTGAGGTCTTAACATCCACAGTGATGGTATTAGGAGGTGATGCCTTTGGGAATTAATGAGTTGATGACAGTGGAGCCCTCAGACTGAGGTTAGTGCCGTTATGAAAGATATCCCAGAAATTTAACTTGTCCCTTCCACTATGTGAAGACACAGAGAGAAGGTGGCATGGGTGAATCAGGAAGGGAGCCCCTCTCAGACACTGAATCTGCTGGTACCCATTCTCCAGAACTGTGAGCAATATGTTTATTTGGTCTATAAGCTATAAATGTATAATATTTTGTTATAGCAGCCCAAATGACAAAAAATTAAGAGCAACTAGAATTGCTGCTGTAACAGATACATAAAAGTGTAGAAGCTGCTTTGGAACTGGGCAATGGATAGATGCTGAAACATTTTGGAGGTACATGCTAGATAAATCCTACATTGCAATGAGCTTACCATTAATGTCAGCTGAAGAGTCGAAAGGAGAGGAGGGGTGCTGTTGACAAATCTTTGAAAACATCTTATGTGGTTGTGAGCAGAAGCATTATGGATGACAAGGTCCATTCTGATTAAATCTCAAATGGAAATGAGAAATATGCTTTTGGACAATGAAGGAAGGTTAATCTTGGTTTCTGGTAATGGTTTATAATAAAAATATAAGAGGAGAGAAATGTTTTAGAGGGAATTTAAATAAAAAAGAAAGCAGAACTTAAAGTTTTAGAAATTCTCAGCATATCCACAATGCAATAAAAATGGGACAATGTGTTCCAGACAAAACCAGGGTATAATGAAGTTACAGTTCGATAAGAAGATAAATATAGACTGGCCATCTCAATGGAAGCCATGTGCTGTTCACAAGGTAATTGGGATATTAAGCAGCCAGAATTTACTGTCCAAGACAATGGAGGAGTAACATGGGAAGCAATTCAGAAAATTGGGATATCAATTCCATCAGATGATCAGATTACAAAAGCCCTAATGAGGTGAGGGCAACTTCAGAGTGTCTGCCTTAGGGCAATGCCAATTGATGTTGTGAGCAGGACTTCAGCCATGACTCTGGACTAGTAGAGCCGTGTGTGTGTGTGTGTGTGTGTGTGTGTGTGTGTGTGTGTGTGTTTCCAGGCCAGGAGAAATGCAGATACATGACTCCCACCAAGGAAGCTGCAGCATGAACTAAACCCAACAAGCGTGGTCAGGACCATTGCCCCAGTGGTTCAAGAAGATGGGAGCTCATCCAAGTGAGCCCAGAGGCATCAAGCTAAAGAAGATTATTATTTAGCTATAACGCTTTGCACACTTGTTCAAGACTTGTTATTCATTTCTTCTTTCCTGTTTCTTCCTTTTAGAGTACAAATGTTTGTCCTGTGCCTACCTTATCATTGCACCTTGGAAACATAACTTGTTTGATTTTATAGGTTAATAGTTGGAGGGGAATTCATTTCAGGAGGAATGATATATTGAATCTCACCCATATCTGTTTTAGAAGATATTCAGATGGGACTCTGGGCCTTAGACTTTTGAGTTGGTTCTGGGACTAATTAAGACTTTCAAGCTAACAGAATGGATGTATTTTACATGCAATAAGAGAATAAATTGGAGGAAGGGGTAAAATGTTGTCTGAATGCCTGCGTCCTCCAAAATTCATACATCAAAACCCTAACACAAGGTAAGTGGGTAAGGCCTTTGGGAGTTGATTAGGTCATAAGGGCAGAGACTTTTACTGGGATTAATGTTCTTATAAAAGAAATCCCAGAAACATAATTCACCCCTTTTACCATGTGAGATCGCATCTTCCTTTACCATAATAAGATGTTTCAGCTAGACTGGTAGAGGGAAGTGAGAAGAATATGGAGCGGAGCTTATCAACTCAAGCCTACAGTCAGTTGTTCTACTCAGGTTCCCATCCTCGTGCTGACTGACTCTGAAACTCTCAGAACTTTCAGACCTATTGAGACTAAAAAGAACCACCAAGCGAGCCTATATCTGTGTCAGTTGAACTCATGCACTTAATAAATTGTTGTTGCCTGCTTCTAAAGTTTTGTTGTTGTTGTATAGTATTATTTTGGCAATAGAGCATTGATACTGAAATAAAGAATGTCGGATAAAACTTTTTATATTAGCAAGCATGTATGAGAATCAACATGATTTTGCCTCCAGAGTAGTGTTTTTCTTACCACACACACAATAAATCCCTTAAAATCTTTTCCATTTCCAAGTTGTTAAAATAATTATTTTTAGATATTCTAAAGGTAATTTTAGAAGTACCTAAAATAACTGCTTTTATTTTCCATTGGAAAGTTAATCCCTGTTTAGTTTATATAATTTCACATTATTTCTTGCCCTCTTATTTCACCTTCTAGCACCATGTAAAAAAAAAAGAGGAACTTTGAGAAAATTTAACAGAAGTTTCCTCTTTAGAAATGATGCATCTTGATTTTGTGTTTAAAGATTCTGAAGTGAAATATTTGAATATACTGTAAATTTAGTGATTTTTTTGCATGTTTGATATAAAAAACAAAAAATGTTTATTGGAATCCTCAGGGTACCTATCTTCGCATAGGTCATTTGTATTTTATTTGACAAAATCTAGGAAGTAGTGGCACTTGCAGTAATATTAACAACATAAGTATACTGTGACTAAAGTCTTACTGCAAAAAATGCCCAAAGTCAAATTCAGTAATTAAGGTATTTCATGCATTTAAATAAAATACTCACCATCTGTGATTTTCCACTTTTTGTACTAGAATCACCTGGTTAACTAAGAATCACAGTTCCTAGAGTTCTCAATGTAATTTGGTTTATATGGAACTTAGTCATAGAAGTTAAAAAAATCTTCCTAGGTGATTCTAAATTTCAGCTAAGGGTGAAGATGAACTATTTCAAATGTTATTACCTATTAAAATTATTTGATATTTCAAAAAATGTATTTGAATATTCTGGTATTTGTTAGCCATTTGTGGTTCTGTTTGCTGCTCTCTCCTTAGCATATATATATATATATATATATATATATATATATATTATCTCATAGTTAATGAGTTCTCAATATTTACTGAGTTGAGGAAATGTATGAATGACTAAACATAACACATTCTCAATCTTGGCATGTGGTAATTATTCTAGCAATAATAGTATCTCATAAAACAAAAACAGAACCACATTTTATTTTTGTGATTTATGCTTTTTGTGCTATTTTACTGTATCTTTAATGCATAACAGAATCACCTGGAGGCTTGTTAAAACATAGATTGCTATGATCCAACTCTAGAGTTTCTGATTCTGTAAGTCTCAGGTGAAAATAGAGAATTTGTATTTCTACCAAGTTTCCCAGGGATGTTGCTGCTGTTAGTCTGGATGCCAAAATTTAAGAACTTTTGCTCTAAATTATTGAAATCTCTGAAACTTATCCAAAGACCTTCACAAGAATTTAACATACTCCACCTGCCTGAGAGAGTGGCATCACTTGGCCCTAGCAGCTTGCCCTATGGGGTCTGGGATGCTGGGAACCTCGCAGTGATACTCTGGCTCCTGTTGCCATGGTGAGTAATGCCATCCTTTGTCTCTGATCCAGGAGTCTCATGTGTTCTGCCAGGATTCAATAAACCATAAGTTTAGAAGTGGGGCATAATATCTGATCAGTACAATTCTTGACAGTAGTTATTAAAATATAAAACCTAAGACGGGCGTGGTGGCAGACACTTGTAATCCCAATACTTGGGAGGCTGAGACCGGAGGAGCAGGGTTCGCGGCCAGCCTCAGCTACTTAGTGAGGCCCTCCGCAACTTAGTGAGACCCTGTTTCAAAATAAAGAATAAAAAATAGGGCTGGGGTTGTAGCTCGGAGATAGAATGCCCCGGAGTTCAATCCCTGGTACTGCAAAAAAATAATATGCATATTTTTTCTATATATATATATATATATATATATATATATATATTTTATATAGATAGATAGATAGATAGATAGATAGATATAGATATCTCCTACTTCAGGACTTTACTTCACAACATAGCGAACACACAGTTTTCCTTGCATCTTGTAACATCAACACCAAATGATCTATGGTGTTTTTAATTGGAAGTTCTCTTTGGTTTCTTCTGTCCAGAAATTCTCAGCTTTCAGTTAAGTAAAATTCTTAGAGCTCACAATTCCTACAAAAAGAAAATAAATATGTGAGTTAGGTCCCAACTAAGCCAGAAGAAACACGCTATATCTTACTTTTTTTAGAGCCTACATATTCATTCATATTAGGCCTTATTCTACAAACACACAACAATAAAAATAGATCAAAATGGTTTAACTAATATTGCCAAAGATACTGGCATATTCAGGAGAGTTTATGGCTGGTCTTTGAGAAACTCAGCATACCACATGAGGATTATTATCTATCAAGCTTTAGAGGAGGTTGGTTTTTTTTTTATTTTTGAAGTAAACAAACCATGGGGAGTGAATGCAATGGTCACTCTCATTTCCCCTTTATTCCTAAACTCCCATAATACATTGTAATGAAAAATGAGACAAATATCTTAAATTTTTTCTTTCATTTCAATCTTCATTTTAATCTCATTAGCCATTCACAACAGCCAGCATGATCAACAGGAAATGTAGCTGTCAAATAAAAATGGTTAGACATAAAGTTCCTTCATTATCCCCTCACTGATCCCTTCCTCTTTTCTTCTTTCTCATGATCAGTGAGTATGAGGAGCAGGTTGTTAACTCATGTGTAGTATCCTTCTTGTAGTGTTGCTGATATTAAGGAAATTTGACTTTGCTTTATGTCTCACAATGACTCTAATGTTTTTCACCTAAAAGTATGAATTGTTTGCTCTTGGAAATTGGACTCTCACATAAAAACAATCCTTTTGCCATGAGAAATATAGAAGTATATTTATAGAATATATTTATTTTCATTCAAAATGATCTTTCAGAAGAAAACCTGTTTTTTTCACTAACATCTATTGCTCTCATAAGCAGTAAAAAGTAAAACATAAAACCATATAATGTATTAAAAATAAGATTCAGTGCTACCTAGTCTAACTTACAATTTCAAAGCCCCCCTCTTCATTTGACTTGATAGTTTATAGAGTTTGGCTTTCTTTATTAAATTAAAATTTAATTGGATTCCACCACTCATTGTTCTCTTTGTTCATCTAAAAGTTAAAGAGGGATTCATGTGTCCATTTCTTCTTTAAGATATATAACTTTATTTTTCAAAGAATAATTAAATTGATAGTGTTTGAAAGCACTAAAAATTTTTGCACACATTTCTTTTTTTTTGATGAATGTTAAAGAAAGATAATGGATATCTTTTCAGTCTGTGTTTCTGCTTTCAGATGTCATGTGGCCAAAGCACTAACTTGTGTTTCACCTCAACATTACTCACTTCCCCTTCAATGCTAATTTCACTTTTAACCATAAATGATACCTACTTCACGTTTTCTTAGCATATTATATATAATGTGCTAAGAAAATAATTGCAAAGACTCCTTATTCAGGAGTTTAAATACTTTAATTGGAGTTTTCTAGGATCAGATCTTAGAAGCTTTTTCTTGAATTGTTTCCTATATTTGGAGTGAAGAGAACAAAGAAAAATGACTGGCAAGTGAGCTTCTGTATATAAGGCATGGGGTTGGAGAAAACTCTAGACTTTATTCATTGCTCTTAATGCTATCAGGCAGAGTATCACAGCATGTTTACCAATACAGTCCTATAAATTCATATCCTTAATGATTCCATGCTACATGCTGATGAGTATTCTGCAGTAAAATGTTTGTTTTCTTTATAACAAAATTATTGCTAGGCAGGATAAGATCATCTAAGGCAATACTTGCTTCACAGTAGGACTCTCAAATTGCTGTGCATCTGACCTCCAAATTGCTGGTATAGAAAATGGTACTCCCAGTCAAGAAGACAGGAAAGGCAAGCCCTATTTAGCAAAATACAGAGCACAATATATTTTGAGTCCCTATAATTTACTTATCTGTTTAAACAGAGAATCAAGGGACACTGAGCCAGACTTGGTAGTTAAAAATGAAATAGAATTTATGAATCTAGAATTGTGCTAAGAAATCAAAGTGCTAGTGTTACCATAAGTAAATACATTCCTAATGCTGTCCAATCATCATCACCATCAATCTCCACAAATTTTTCTTTTGTAAAATGGAAACTCTGAACCCATTAAACAATAATTCAACCATTTCCCTCAGTCCCATCCCTGGCATCCACCATTTTACTTTTTGTCACTATGATGTTGAATATGATAAGTATCTCACATAAGTGTAATCATGCAATATTTGTCTTTTTTTTGTGCTTGGCTTATTTCACTTAGCATAATCTCCTCAAGGTTCATCCATATTGTAGAATATGTCAGAATGTTATTCTTTTTTAAGGATGAAAATATTCCATTGTACATATATACCACATTTGAGTTATTGATTCATCTGTTGACAGACACTTGGGTTGCTTCAATGTATTAGCTGTATTAACTATTGTAAACAATGGTGCTATAAACTTGGGTATACACATATCTCATTGAGAATCTGATTTCCATTATACATAGGAATGGAATTTTATATCATATGGTAATTCTATTTTTAATTTTTGTGGAAGTATCATACTGTCTTCCATAGTAGCTAGAAACATGCCCAGAAAAAGGACAACATTTCCTGTTTCTCTACATCCTCACCAACACTTGTTCTTTTCTTTTTTCTTCTTTTTTTAATTATTAGTGCACTGCCATCATGCATCATGGTGTGAGGTTCACTGTGATAAAATATCATGCACATACCTCTTGGTATATTTTCCTCAACATCCCACCCTTACCCCATCTCCTTTCCCATACATATTAGTGAAATTGGTAGTAACGAATGATTTCACATATTACCACAGTATTATTTGAATTTTTTTTATAGTGGCCAATCTTAGACATTACATTTTGTCCTCACTCCAAATCTATGAGATGGAAAGAATTAACTTTATTTTATAGATGAATAAACTTAGGTTCCAACAAGTAAGAAAATTTACTCAAGCTCACTATTAGTATTTAGCCAATCTAAAAACCAGTCTATTTTTGACACTGAAATCTGTTTTACTGATGATTAGAATATCTACCTAGCTCTACATATGTATGAGATAGACTTGTGTATCTGTAGGTATTATTAACTTTATATCTATTCCAATATGTAAAATACCTCTCAGGAATAGTAAAAAAATAAACATAACAAAATTTACTCCATTAGTTGCTGCTACTGGAGGAGATGTGATTGTCACTGAATCAGAGGATGTGTGCTATTGACTAAGATGCTAGTACATTTACAAAAGTCATCAGAAGGAGCCAATAAAATTAGCTTAAAGGTAAAATTCCAAAGCATGCAGGAACCTGGCACTTTTCTACCTCATATCACCTTGTTTTGTTTTCTACATAGCTCTCTTCGCTCTGGGAAATTTTGTATGTGTTACACTTTACTGTGTTCTTTCCCTAGCAGGTAAGCACCATGAGAGCAGGGTGTGGTCAGTTTTGTTTTCAACCCCATCATCTGAGTTTACAAAAGTGATGAAAACAATAGCCACTGTACAAATAGTTGCGGAATGAATAGAGAAGAGAAAAAATGAGTGAAAGTAAGAGAGGTTTCTTAGAGGGGTTGTGTACATGGAAGTGAGAAATATAAAGCATAGTTTCCAAAGAACTGTTGGCTCTATGTTAGTTTTTTCTCATTGTTTGAAAACTCTCTAGTGCTAAGTGCTGCAAATGTAAGTTGGGAACACTGCTTGAAACAAGCAAAGCAAGAGATGCCATTAAATAATACGAGGGTCAGCTATTTAGAAGGGATGGGGAAATAATCAAAGGACAAATGATTTCTAGAAAAGCTACTCAATTGGTGGGAAGAGCCAAATAGTGTATAGAATATGGAAATTTGCTACTTCTCTTCAAGGAACAACCTCATGGCTAATGAAGAAGCAGGCTACCTTCTTGGAAAGTGTGACTAGGATGTGGTAGAGATTCTCCCAAAAGGGGAGAAAAACCTCACTAATCTTTTACACAGTCAGGGTGAAACACATATTGGAGCTTGAAAAACCTAGGGTCTGTCGCTCCTGGCTTTCAGTTACTAGGTAGAAACTGAAGGGCATGGAGTCCAGGTGGTGTTTTCATCTTTTTCCCCAGTTAAAGGTCAAATCTTTGGAAGAGAAAAGAGGATATGAGAAAAGAACAGCTGGTTGCTTAAATGGCATCAAAGGATAGGATTTGGAGTATTTTTTGGACCATCCTTCTAAGAAAATCCCTAACACCTGCAGAGGCAAAGAATATCTCATGGGTCCAGAGAGAATGTTTTTCAAGACATTCATTGACGTAATAAAAAATATTAATACCCAAAAGAGAAGTGGATGCCATTAGGAAATAGAAATAATAAATGTTCGTATCAAGTAACAATGTAACAATGTATCAATGTAACAATGCTGAGATTAAGGATAAGATTAATATGAAATCTTAACATAAAGAAGGGAAATATAAGATGTAGCATAGATCTAAAGTGCTATAATGAAAGCCGGCATGGTGGCGCATGCTTGTAATCCCAGTACTTGGGAGGCTGAGACCGAAGGATCCGGGTTCGCGGCCAGCCTCAGCTACTTAGTGAGGTCCTCCACAACTTAGTGAGACCCAGTTTCAAAATAAAGAATAAAAATAGGGCTTGGAGTGTAGCTCAGAGGTAGAATGCCCCTGGGTTCAATTCCCAGTACCAGTACCGCAAAAAACATTAAATAAATAAATAAAGTGCTATAATGAATGTTGTACTATGCTTAGTTGTACCAATCCTAATAAAGAGAATCCTAATAAAGAGAATCCTAATAGAAAGAATCCTAATAAAGAGAATCCTAATAAAAAGAGAATTTTAATAAAAAGAGAAAAATAACATTGTACATAAATATTATATGTAACTATTTATGAAGGTATGGTGAAAGCACTTGGTTAGAAGATATACTAAAAATATTTTGAAAATTTTAAGATTATTTGAAAATATACTGTATCTCAATATATACTGTGTATACTGTATATTCCACAGGCCTGGTATCCAGTGCTATTTTAGTCACATCCTTTATAACAGTGAGGTGAAAGCCATAGTAGTACTCATGAGCCAGAGTTACACAATAAGAATTGGATTGACATCCTAGATCTGACAACTTTTAGCTGATGACCTGAAAAAATTCGTTTTATGAACCTCATTTTATATTTTTTACCTATAAAATAAGGATGAAAATAGTACATATCTCATAAAATTTCTGTGGGTTTTAGGTGCAATAGTAAAATTAATACACATAACAAAATACTTATAATACTGTAAGGCAAACAGCAACTTTTATTTATCACTATTTGCTTGAGTCTCTTTTTCTTCCTCCATAAATTAAACATAATTGATAAGATAATCTCCAAAATACAATTCAAGAACTGAAACTTTGTTTTATAAATCCTGTGATGAAAAGTCAATAGCCAAAATTGAGAAGCCAAGAGAAAACATGCAATAGTGGTATATTCAAAATATTATTTTCATATATAAACCTGTAGTGTACTAAATTATGATATAATAAATTTTGAAAATATTATTTTAAAAAATCTATAAAAGATCTTTTACATTTTGCCTAACCAAAATTTCTTGATATCAATACAAGAAAACAGGAGCTTATTATCTGGGAAAGATAAAAGAGAGGAAAGTAGAATTATGTAGTTTTTATTTTGATCAAAAAAAATTTTAGAATCAAACATGATTAAAAAGCTTAATGAATTAGAACAAACTAAAAACAGTTTTTGATTTGTTGAGCTACAATCTGATCAGTAAGGGCTTTGAAAACCGATAGGAGACAGGACACTAAGTGAGAACCAGTAAATTTTAAAATGCCTTGTCTACTTCTCCAAATGATGAATGACTTTCAAGTTTACCAGTTAGTATTTCATAAGTAGTTGAAGAGCCATTTTAAGACAAGGGAAGAAAAAAGACTTGAAAAACATAATCCGATGTTTCTAAAAGAGAGAAATAGGTAGATTCCAGAAACTCTAGTGTTCCCCAATTTTGTGTGCAATATCAGTATCTGTTTTAAAGATGATGCTTTGGTAACTGCTTTATATGGAAACCAAGTATCATTTACTTCTAATAGAAATATTATGATAAATACTATAAATACAAAACCATGTTTTAAAATTCTCTTTAGATGCTCCTGCCTGCCAAATTCTGAATTTCATGTCATCCCTTTTTTATTTTTTTATTAAGAATATTACTGCTGGGTGTGGTGGCGCATGCTTGTAATCCCAGTACTTTGGGAGGCGGAGACCGGAGGATCCGGGATCGCGGCCAGCCTCAGCTCTCTCTCTCTCTCTCTCTCTCTCACTCTCGCTCTCGCTCTCTCTTGCTCTCTCTACTTAGTGAGGCCCTCCGCAACTTCGTGAGACCTAGTTTCAAAATACAGTATAAAAAAAATAGGGCCGGGGGCGTAGCGCGGAGGTAGAACGCCCCTTGGTTCAATCCCTGGTACCGCAAAAAAAAAAAAAGAATATTACCAAGTATTAATAAAAAGTGTAAAATAAATATTAATATCAAATGAAATCTTTTTAATAGAATGTAATTTTATAAATGAAAGAGTTATAATTCAGTATCATTTCATTACTCAATTAATAATCATTGAAGTCAGTGTACCACATTAAATAATAACCAAGACAAGGCAAGACCACAGATATGTTGAATGCTGATTTCAGCAAGGCATAGAACAAATCTTGCTTATATTGCGGAATGATTAAAAAAACCTGAGTGCTACATGATAATGAAAGTAGTTTAAATTTTCATTCCAAAGAGAATTTTTGATAGATTTGTGTGTGTGTGTGTGTGTGTGTGGTAAACTAAACTAGAAAAACAATTATTGCTAGGCTGAAATCTAACCACAAGTCAAGACTCATATTGCTTCTATGTAATGGTTTATCCTTAAAGTAAGGGGCTCTCTTAAAACTGGAAGGTTTTAGCCAAAGAAAGAGTAACTTCATTTGAGAAATAGTATAGGACAGGCAATGGCAATATGGTGAACATTTGAGAAAGTTTATTACTTTCCTCACAGGTCTAACATTTATTTAACATAAAGTTCACAGGAGCAAACCATTTGCTTAAAATTGTGAAACTACTTAATCTCACAAATGTAATTATATGTATACGTTTCTAATGCTCTTCCAACATGGGTAGCTTTATTTTTTTGAGAAGTAGTTACATATGTCAATTTACATATTTATTACCAATCTCTTTCTATATTCTATTTCAAATGGCCAAGTGATTACAAAGAAGGTAGACGTGTGTTTTCTGACATATTATAAAAATTTAATATAGGACATCAATCTTCAAATCATAAGTAATTCAACCTTAACTATTAAACTTCTATCAGGAGTCATATTATGCATGCATATAAAAGGTAAAAAGTACATCCTATGATTAGGTTCCTCCAAACAATGGGATTGAATTCCTCCTCCTTTTGATGTCTCCTCTTTTGAAAACATGGAAGAAACACATACTTGGTAAAAGGGCCTATAAAAGGGCCTCTTTGCTTTTTTACAATAAATATTATAGAATATTTCACTGTCTTCACTCTCACAATCACACATTTGATAACTATAGAATAGTTTTAATTTATCAAGATATATTAGTCTGTCACAAAAGTAGCTCTAGAAATTATGGCTTTAAGCAATAATTTGATGAATTATTCTTTCTTTGATGAATGAAATATAAGATTGTCGAAAATAGCTTCTTAATGACTTCAATTTATTTTTGAAATCTGTACACATGCTGTGAAAGAGAAATAAACTTTGGCATTTCCCTTCAAAAATTTATCAAATTGTAGATAACTGTGTATAAATATTGCCCTAGTAAACCAAGCAGGAAATAAATGTTCTTTTCATGGCTCAGGACCTCCTGACAGTAATCAAATTGAATGAGTGAGAGATCTATATCCCACATCAGATTAAAAGTCATCCAATTCTCATAAAATGCCCGAGATGTGAATATAAAATGAATTAACCATAATCTTTACTGTGGCGTCAGTTGCACATATTTAATTTTTCATGTTTTTAAAGGCTAATAAATTAAGTAAACAGAAATAGATGCCAAATACCGTAACAATTTTTATACCCAGTTAGATGAGGTGTGTTTTCTGTTACTTAATAAATAATCACTTAGCCAAAGTTTCTGCCTATGAAGCACTATAGTTCTGCTGACATCCTGAACAGAATACTAACATTTAGGAATTTAAAATCATTAATACCTCTCAGTAGATGTCTATTTTATTTTATTTATTTATTTTGCGGTACCGGGGAGCTACACCCGAGCTACACCAAGTACCTCCGAGCTACACCCCCGGCCCTATTTTTTATACTTTTTTTGAAACAGGGTCTCATGAAGTTGCAGAGGCCTCACCTAAGTGGCTGAGGCTGGTGGCGAACCCGGATTCTCCAATCTCCGCCTCCCAAATACTGGGATTACAAACGTGTGCCACCACGCCTGGCTTGTCTATTTTATATAAGTTAAATAAATGAATGAGAAATCATCAACACTAAAAGATACTTTTTATATAGTTACATTTAGTTATATTTATTTATAGTTATATTTATTTAGTTATTTATAGTTATGTTTTTATTTCTTTATTGGTACTGCAAATTAGTGCAACCACTTTGGAGATTAGTGTGTAGGTTCCTCCAAACAATGGGATTGAATTCCTCCTTTTGATGTCTACTCTTTTAAAAACATGAAAGAAATACAAACTTGGTAAAAGGGCCTATAAAAGGGCCTATTTGCTTTTTTACATTAAATATTATAGAATATTTCACTGTCTTCACTCTCACAATCACACACAGAGTTATGTACAAAAATGTAGGTATCCAAAAGAGTTAGCATGCCTACATGAGACATTTGTAAAAGCAGCATCAATTCAAATTAGGTTTTCACTCAATTGACAACATAATGTGGTCACTCAAGCTGTGCTCCAGTGGAGACAGCTCCCACAGGCCGTATCTTAACACATTACTTGTCTTGTAAATGCTCTGCAAACAATACAAATAGACCCCACAAAGTTACATCTCCAATTAAACTTAGTACATATGAAAATATTTTGGGGAATCCTGTATTCCAGTAATTTCATTATAGTTAAGGTTATCCAGAACCCTCACCCTCTTTTGTTTTTATTTTTTGCAAACAATACCTTGGTTTCTTTTCTATAGTCACTTCTCCTCCCTTATGTACATTCCTGGTGGAAGTACAAACAAAAGGAGTCCTTTATATATAAAATTGGTGGATATGCAACTCAGACCAGTCAATTGAACTGTGTATCCTATAGATTTGAATCTTAACCTCAGTTACTCAAGGGCTGAAACAATCAACCAAATGGCAATGGGAGCTCATGCGATTTATGGCAGTTTCCTGGCAAGATGTGTGATAAGGTCTTATTACCCAGACACTAGCTTCTGTATGTTACAAACCTGTTTTCCATCCTTCTTGTCAATTCTGCGAACTACTTTATCCACTTCAATTATATTCCCCAGAACTGTCGGCAGTGCCTTTCTCTTGGTGTATAGTCAAAGTAAACTAACTGATAAACACAGACAAAATAAACAGAAAACAAAAACAAATATACATATAATCTGCCAACCAGACAGAAAGGATACATGTAATTACAATTTTTATCTCTTTTTATTTTATATGTGCCTATGTTTTCCCCAATATTTTGCATCCTAGTTTTAAGAAAAGAATCTTCCCCTTCTTCCTCAACCCCTGTCACCCAAACATCTATGATCTTCAGTTCACATGTTTTAAGCAGCATGGGAAGTTGCATTAACTACAACCACGAGGGAGGCGTTAGATCTGGAGAATGAAAGCGGGCATTCCATAGGCCACATGATGCTTGATTGCACGCTCCCCACCTCACATCTCAGCAATTGCATCACATCTCAAGTATTGAAACGTCCACACCTACACATGAAATCTTGTTTCAAATCGCATAATTTGGGCTTTTGCACAGGAAAGTGAAGGAGTGCCATCTTCCATTAGACTAACATATGAGATCAGAAATTTACCTGGGTTACTAAATTTCCCCTCCTGCTTTCATCTGTATTGGCTAAAGGCAAATTAATCAATAAGCAAGAACAAGGGGTGAAATCATATGGTCTTCGATATTTAATAAATGAATTAGTAGAGTTCCTTAAGCATATAAATTAATAAGCATTAGATCCTTTACTTAATGAGGAATTTCCCTTTTAAAAAACCTGTATGAATTATCGAAAAGACCACAGCATAAATTCAAAGACATTTTCTGACCTTCTTGTATTCTGGCCAGCATGAATTTTTAACAAGATATTTTATATCTGTTTTATATCTGTTAGAAATTGTTCAAATAAAAACTGTGTTTGAAAAAAGTCAAACTAGTGAAACAAAGATGATACCCAAGATAGGGAGAAAATTTTTAACTTGTGGGAAATTAAAGCTTTGAAAACGTGCTTATGATCTCATATTTTGCTCTATAACATTAACAAGGAATGAAAAAGACCGTATTTCTGTTAGTAATATTACCTCATCTTCTACTTAAAATGTTCATCATTGTAGAAAATACGGAAAACATAAGTATTATTGTATCTTTCAAGGATAACATTCATAGATAAAATAGTTTCCTATAATCTTGCACTGTGTATTATTGTTATATTATTGCTGTGACATATCTTTTCCAAGGTTTCTAAAGGCAGAAGAATATTCCTGTACTAAAATATGTTATAAAATATTTTACATTAAAATATTTTAATGAAAATATGTGAAAGGCTTGATTTAGTCCCCTGATAGTTAATCTAAACTCAATAGCATATATCTCAGTGAAAGTAGTACTGTTTTGTTACAAACCATGAGAACTTTGATTGAGAAGCAGTCCTGAATTTTTTAATCATTTATTGGTGTATTGTAATTATACCTCTTGATACACATCAGGATAGCAGCATCATACATGCACACATAGCTCATTTAGCCCTCCCTCAAATCCCACCCTATTCCCTCCCCCTTCCCTCCCTTTCATGCTCCCTTAAATTCATTTGAAACAACAAAAACCAGGAATAGCCAAAGACGTTCTCAGCAACATGAACCATGCAGGAGGCATCACAATACCTGACTTCAAACTATACTACAAAGCCACAGTAATAAAAACAGCATGGTATTGGCACAAAAGCAGACACATAGACCTATGGAGCAGAATAGAAGACTGCGAAACAAACACACACACCTACAGCCAATTGATTTTTGACACTGTTTTCCACAGCAGTTGCACTAATTTGCAATCCCATCAACAGTGTTAGTAGAGTTCCTACTTCTCCACATCCTCGCCAGCATTTGTTGTTTGTGTTTTTAATGATTGCCATTCTAATTGGCATTAGGTGAAATCTCAGGGTAGTTTTGATTTTCATCTCTCTGATTGCTAATGAAGTTGAACATTTTTTCATACATTTATTGGCCATTTGTATTTCTTCTTCTGTGAAGTATCTATTTAGTTCACTTGCCCATTTTTTGATTGGGTTATTTGTTTGTTAGTGGTGACTTTTTTAAGTTCTCTGTATATTCTAGATATGAGTCCTCTATCAGAGGAGCAGCTGGCAAAAATCTCCCATTCTGTCGGCTCTCTGTTGAGGTTCTTGATAGTTTCCTTTGCTGCACAAAAGATCTTTAGTTTAATGCAATCGCACATATTGACATCCTCATTTTAGTTTCCTGTGCTTTTGGGGTCTTGTTGAGGAAGTCTTTACCTGTGCCTATGTATTAAAGTGCTGGGCCAATGCCCTCTTCGAGTAGCTGCAAGGTCTCTGGTCTGATGTCTAGGTCTTTGATCCATCTTGAATTGACTCTTGTATAAGGTGAGAAAGTGGGGTTTATTCCTATTTTTCTCCATATGGTTAACCGGTTTTGCCAGCACCATTTATTGAACAGAATATCCTTTTTCCAGTGGGTGTTTTTAGCCAACAATACCACTTGTAGGCATCTACCCAAAAGGACTGAAACCAAACTATCACACTAACACATGTGTATTTATGTTTATAGCTTCACAATTCACAATTGCCAAACTTTTCAACCAGCTAAGGTGTCCATTGAAAGATGAATGGATCACAAAATTATGGGATATGTAACAATGGAATTTTACAGGGCCACAAACAATAACAAAATTACATCATTTGCAGGAAAGTGGAGAGAACCGGAGAACATTATGCTAAGTGAATTTAAGGGCAGATTTTTCTATGTCAGTGAAGAATGACTTTGGTAATTTAATAGGTATTGCACTGAATCTGTAGAGCACTTTTGGGAGAATGGCCATTTTGATGATATTTATTCTGCCTACCCAAGAGCATGGGAGATCTTTCCGTCTTCTAAGATCCTCTTCAATTTCTTTTTTCAATGTTTTATAGTTTTCCTTGTAGAGGTCTATTACCTCCTTTGTTAGGTTTATTCCCAAGTATTTTATTGTTTTGGGGATATCGTGAGTGGAAATGTCTTCTGGATTTCTTTTTCAGTGGATTTATGGTTGGCATACAGAAAAGCTTCTGATTTTTTAAGATTGATTTTGTATCCAGATACTTTGCTGAATTTGCTGATCAGTTCTATGAGCCTTTTAGTTGAGTTTGTTGGATCTTCTAAGTATAATATCATGTCATCTGCAAATAGAGATAGTTTCAGTTCCCCTTTTCCTATTTTTACTCCTTTTATTTCCTTCTCTTGCCTTATTGCTCTGGATAGAGTCTCAAGTACTATATTGAAAAGGAGTGGTGACAGCAGACATCCTTGTCTTGTTCCTGTTTTTAAAGGAAACTCTCGAAGTTTTTCCCCATTCAGTATGATGTTGGCTGTGAGCCTATTGTATATTGCCTTTATGATGTTGAGGTATGTTTCTTCTATTCCAATTCTCTGCAGTGTTATCATGAATAGGTGTGGAATTTTGTCAAATGCTTTTTCAGCATCTATTGAAATGATCATATGATTTTTGTCTTTAGTTCTGTTTATGGGGTGGATTACAAGGATTGTTTTTCGTACATTGAATCAGCCTTGCATCCCTGGGATGAACCCAACTTGGTCACGATGTATGATTTTCGAGGTGTGGATTTGAATGCATGTTTCTAGTATTTTATTTAGAAGTTTTGCGTCTAAGTTCATCAACGATATTGGTCTGTAGTTTTCTTTTATTGAGCTGTCTTTGTTTGGTTTTGGTGTTAGTGTGATTTTGGCTTCATAGAATGTGTTTGGGAGAGTCCCATTTCTTTCTATTTCATGGAATAGATTGAGAAGTATTGGAATCAGTTCTTCTGTAAAGGTTTTATAAAATTCACTTGGGAAACCATTAGGACTTAGGCTTTTCTTTGATGGTAGGCTCTTTATTGCTGCTTCAATCTCGTTAATTGCTATGGGTCAATTTAAATTTTCTATTTCTTCTTGATTCAACTTAGGAAGGTTGTACGTGTCTAGATATTTGTCAATTTCTTCTAGGTTTTCCATTTTGTAGGAGTATAGTTTTTCAAAGTAGTTTCTGATTATCCTCTGGAGTCCATGCTGTCAGTGGTAATACCACCATTTTCTTCTCTTATTTTAGTAATTTGGATTGATTCTCTCTTTCTTTTGATTAGGTTGGCTAGTGGTTTATCTATCTTGTTTACTTTTTCAAGGAACCAGCTTTTGATTTGTTGATTTTTGTGTTGTTTTTTTTTATTCTCTACTTCATTGATTTCTGATCTAATTTTAATAATTTCCTGTCTTTTACTAGCTTTGGAGTTAGACTGTTCCTGTTTTTCAAGGGCTTTGAGGTGTGTCATTAGGTTATTTATTTGGTGATTTTCTGTTCTTCTTATGTAGTCACTCAGTGCTATGAATTTTCCTCATAATACTGCCTTCAGGGTGTCCCAGAGATTTTGATATGTTGTGTCTCTGTTTTCATTTGTTTCTAGGAATTTCTTGACTTCTCCCCTTATTTCTTCTTTTACCCATTCCTCATTCAGCAGTGTGGTATTCAGTTTCCACATGTTTATGAGGTTTTTCTGGGTCTTTTTATAGTTGATTTCTAGTTTCATTCCATTAGTGTCTGTAAAGACGCAGGGATCAGGTCACATTTTTTGAACTTGCTAGTACTCACTTTGTGGCCTAGGATATGGTCTATTTTAGACAAAGTTCCATGAGCAGCTGAAAAAATGTGAACTCAGCAGTATTTGGGTGGAATATTCTGTATGTGTCTACCAGGTCCTTTTGGCTTATGGTGTTCCTTATCTGAGACATCCTTACTGAACTTTTGTCTTGAGGATTGATCTAGTGGTGTGAGAGGTGTGCTGAAGTCTCTCAATATTATTGCATTGGGATCTATGTGTGATTTAATGTCACAAAGAGTTTCTTTTATGAAAGTCATTGCACCTATATTTGGGGCATAAATGTTGGCTATTGTTATATCCTCTTGCTGGATTGTTCCTTTTACCAGTAAGAAATGACCTTTTTTCTCTTCTGATAAGTTTAGTTTTGAAGTCTACTTTGTCTGATATTGTAATTGCCACTCCTGCTTGTTTTCGAGTTCTATTAGGGTGGATTACCTTGCTCCATCCCTTCACCTTTAGTTTGTGCATATCTTTACTTGTAAGGTGCATCTTGCAGGCAGCATATAGATGGCTTGTGATTTTTAAATCCATTTTGCCACCTTATGTCTTTTGATTGGGGAGTTGAGGCCATTTATATTCAGCGTGATTATTGAGAGATGGGTTTTCATTCCTAACATTTTGAGTTTCAATTTCTGTTTGAGGTAGTGTTTGTTCTTTGCCTAGTTTTTGTTTTGATGGAAATCACTGTTTCTCTGGTTCTGGTGTTTCCTTATTATTTCTTCTTTGTAATTAATCTCTTTGAGCATTTTCTCTAGTGCTGGTTTGGAAGACATAAAGTCTTTCAGGTTCTGTTTGTCATGGAAGGTTTTTGTTTCTCAATCAAATTTGATAGATATCTTTGCTGGGTAGACAAATCTTGGCTGGAGGTTGTTTTCTTTCAGAGTTTGGAATATGTCACTCCAGTCCTTCCTGGCTTTCATGACTTGGTTTGGAAGGTCGGGAGTGATTCTTATTGGTTTGCCCCTGAATGTTACTTGCTCTTTTGCTTTCACTGCCTTTAAGATTCTCTCCTTGGCCTCTACATTAGTCAATTTGATTATTATGTGGCGTGGTGAACCTCTTCTCTGATCCTGTCTATTGGGGGTTCTATATGCTTCCTGTACCTGTGTATCAACCTCTCTTTCTATGTTTGGAAAATTTCACATTATTACTTCTCTGAATAGATTATTGATTCCTTTAGTTTCAGCTTCTGATCCCTCTTGTATGCCTATTATTCTTATGTTTGCTCTTTTAAGACTGGCTGAGGTCTTTTCAATGTCCAATTCCTGCTGTCGAATTGTTTTTTTTCTAATTTATATACTATCTGTTCATTTTTGAAGAGGTCATCTTCTAAGAGTGAGATTCTGTTTTCCATGTGGTCTAGTCTATTGTTGATGGTCTGTATTGATTTTTTCATTTCAATTATTGCATCCTTCACTTTCTTCAGAGCTTCTTTTTGATTCCTGCTTATTTGATCCTTCATTTGTTTCAGGCTCTCTCTGAATTCTTTTCAGAAATCCCCTATCATTTCCTCTATTGAAGTTCTGAATTGTCCTTCTGGCAATATTTGCACTTCTGTGTTGGCGGGTTCTGTTGTTGTGGGATTGTGGGGGCTCATTGTTTCTTTGCTATTCTTCCTTTCCATGATTTCAGGTTTCTTATATTTATACCTTTGTTGCTTTTAGTAGTTCTCTCTCTCTCTCACTCTGTAGGTATCCTATGTCTAATCCCTCTCCCTTTATGTTTTCTTATCCTGGAGCTAGATAGTTGCTACTAGGTGAGCCTTAAAAGTGAAGATCCTTTTGTGAATGGTTATTCTCACTTGCTTGGTGTAATGTCCATTTGCAGGCCCAATTCTTGGTCTCCTTCAGTAATTGGGACCCTTGCTGGCACCTGTGCAAGTGACCAGTGCCGCTATTGCCCTTCTCGCTGCAAGCGTTGGTCTCCGCGGTCTCCACTTGGGCTGTCCCTATGTCTCTCTCTATCTACACCTATGGCAGGTGTCACCAGCAGGGGGCCCTGGGCTTGTGTCTCTCTTTGCCTACAGAAGCAGCGGGTGTCGCCCTGCCTCAATTCTGTGCAAACACTGAACTCCACGTTTTCCACAGAGAGAGCTGGTTTGGTCTAATTTTCCCCAGGTACCACAGCTGTATGTCCTGTGGTGCTCCCTGGGGATTCTACAAGGGTCTGCGACCCACAAGCTGCAAGTCTGTCCCACTCAAATGTCATCAAGGAATGTCTGATTATCCACATGTCTACCATGTCCCACAGCAGACCCCACTCCCACCTCTGCAGGGACAATCCACAGTGTCCCAGACCCCACGAGTTTCTGTGGCCACACTGGTTGGTCTTCCTCTGGGGTGGTTTGTTGACTTACAGTCTCTTTGAGAGTTGCTCTTAATCTCTGGGGGGGGGTCAGTCGCTGCTTCAGGCTCTGGTCAGGCCTCCGGTCCTTGGGGGCTCTGTGGAGTGTGGATCGAACTGCTGCTTGCACCCATTGCTGATGCTCTGCATTGCTGGTTTTTAGAAGAGCTCCTGGCTTTCTTGTTGGTAGCCTTCAGAAGCCACAATGCCGGTTGCCGTCGGTGTGGTCTAACCAAGATGGCGCCGCTTCAGCTTCTGCTGATGCAGCAGTTCAGGTCTGTGTCGCACGTGGAGTGAGTTGCTGCTCACCTACACTATTGCTATTCTGCAGCTCCTGGTTTCACAGCAGGTCGCTGACATCTCTGCTGGACTTGTGCAGGAGCCACAATGCTGGTAGCCACCAGCAAAGTCCTGCCAAGATGGCGCTGCTGCAGCTGCTGTCACCACTGCCGTTTGGTCTCTTGAGTGTGGAGTGAGCCGCTGCTTGCTTTCATCTCTGCTGATCTGCAGTTGAACTTACAACAGGTCTCTGGCTTCTCTCTGAAATATTTAAATCAACAGTATGCTTTTGTGAGAACTATTTACTCTAACAGTTCCTCAAAGTCTTTTAGTACAAGAGTGTATGCTTTCCACTGGTTTCTGGTGAGGGCTCCTTTTGTGGATTGTACAACACTGCTTTCCAGGTATCTTTTCGCATGACCTCCTCTTGTGCTCCACTTCTGTGTGTGTGAGAGAAGGGTGTGGCATATCTTCCCTTTCTTTTGGTACTTGGAATCCCCAGCCCCACCCTCCCTGTCTTTTTTTTAATATAAAACAGTTGTTGAAACTGACCTCCAGCCTGTGATACTCCTGTGTCAGGCTCCCAAATACTGAGATTATAGATGTGCAACACCCCACTTTATTTTTTTTTTTGCAGCACTGGGGATTGAATCCAGGGGTTTTCTACCTCTGGCCCTATTTTTTATACTTTATTTTGAAACTGGGTCTCAACGAAGTTGCAGAGGGCCTCACTAAGTAGCTGAGGCTGGCTGTGAACCTGGATCCTCCCAACTACTGGGATTACAAGTGTGCGCCACCACGCCCAGCTTATTTTTTATTTTGAAACAGGGTCCTACTAAATGCTGAGTGCCTTGCCAAGTTGTTGAAGCTGCCTTTGAACCTGTCATCCTCCTGTCTCAGCCTACTGAGATTATAATCCCTACTGGGATTATAAATTTGCACCACCACAATGGCTCTTCTAGTACCTTTTATTATTGGTGCATTGTAATCTTATATCTTGATGAAATCATATCTTGTATCTTGTAATCTTATATCTTGATGAATCTTATATCTTGATGTAATCTTATATCTTGATGAAATTCAGGGTAATAGAATGCACACAGCACTCATTGAGCCCTTCCCCAGTTCCTGCCCAATTCCCTCCCTCTTCTCTCCTTTTTGTGTTCAGCACAGTGATTGGCTTTGATAAGTTTGTGTATGTACATCATGTCCATTGAGGTGTTTCCCTCTTCCCCACTCCCTTCTCCTTCAGTTAGGTCACCTTCTTTACTCTTCTAAGGTTTTCTCCATCTTTGTCTGGACTCCCTTTTATGCCCTGTTCTCCCTAGATTCCTCATACTAGGGAGAACATCTGACTTTTCACTTTATGTGACTGTCTAATCTCACTTAACATAATGTTCTCCAGTTCCACCCATTTCCCTGCAAATGTCATAATTTTGTTCTTCTTTATGGATAAGTAAAATTCCATGTGTATGTATCCCATAGTTTTGTTATCCATTCACCTGCTGATGGACAAGGGCTGGTACCATAGTCTGGTAGTTAGGTTTCCATTCTTTTGGGTAGTGGTATTGCTGGGTCAAATGGTAGGTTTATTCTCATTCTTCTGAGGATCCTCCACACTGTTTTCCAAAGTGTTTGCACTAATTTGCAATCACACCAACAGTGTATTAGAGTTCCTACTTTCCACATCCTCACCAGCATTTGTTATTGTGTTTTTAATGATTTCCATTCTAATTGGGGTTAGGTGAAATCTCAGAGTAGTTTTGATTTGCATCTCTGATTGCTAATGATATTTTTTCATACATTTAACATTTTTTCATACATTTATTGGCCATTTGTATTTTTCTTTTGTGAAGTGCCTATTTAGTTCACTTGCCCATTTTTTGATTGGGTTATTTGAGGATTTTTGGCAGTGAGTTTCTTGAGCTCTCTGTATTTTCTAGATATTAGTCCTCTAACAGAGGAGTAGCTGGCAAAGATCTCCCATTCTGTTGGCTCTCTCTTGAGGTTCTTGATAGTTTCCTTTGCTGCACAGAAGCTCTTCAGTTTAATGCAATCCCACATATTGATCCTCATTTTAATTTCTTGTGTCTTTTGGGTCTTGTCGAGGAAGTTTTTACCCATGCCTATATGTTGGACTGTTGGTTCTATGAAGCTCTTCTAGTTCTAACAGCAATGAACATACGGATACAGATTCCTTTTGACATACTGATTTCAATTACTTAGGATATATACCTAGAAATGGAATTGCTGGTAATCCTTATGGTAGTTCTATTTTTAATTTTTTTGAAGAATCTTCATAGTATTTTCTATGCTGGCTATATTAATCAACAATATATGATCAACAATGTGCAAGGGTTTCCTTTTTTCCACATCCTCATCAATACTTACATTTTGTCTTTATGACAAATGGATATTGGAACTTCAAAATTTTTCTTTTAAGGAGTTGAGCAATAATTCTCACATCATCACCCCATTTCTTTGACAATCATATAGTGACAAGAACAAGCTCAATTACCAGAGGTTGATTTAGCCTTGGTGTTGTACTACACCATAAAACATAGTGAACTCTTCCTATGGGAACCTTAAGGAAAATGAACAGTAAATTCAGGTATTTTAAAGACAATTATAAGAACATGGATGAATCTGGAGAATATTATGTTACGTGAAATAAGTCAAGCACAGAAAGATATATACCATGTTATCTCTCTCACATGTAGAATCTAAAAAAAGTTGATCTCAAGGAGGTCAAGAGTAGAATGGCAGTTACCAGAGATTGGAATGCTTAGGAGGGAAGCATACTTAATAATTGTTAGGCAGGCAGAATAAATTTCAAGAGATCTACTGTACAAGTTTATTAGAGTTAACAAGGATATATTGTATTCTTTGTGCTGTCACTATAAAAATGATAAGCATTGCATTGTTAATTAGCTAGATTTAACTGTTCTATGTGTGTACATACTTCAAAGCATTATGCCATACATAATAAATGCATACAATATTATCCATAAATTTTTAAACATAAAATTTTATGTAAAATAAACAGAAAAGCAGACTAATTTAAGAATGTTCTATATTTCTTCTTTCCTATATTAAAAATTATTATAAAGTAAACTTTGACCACACTAAGTCAATATAAGAAAAATATACCTGGAATACAAATAAAATGCATATGAAAACAGAAATAAATCATTTGTGGCTATTGACATTATTGCTGAGAATATTCAAATCACCAGTTTAACATAAGTTTATCATTTCCTTGAGGTATAACAAGAATACAATATACTTCACATATTTGAAGGCACAATATGGTAAGTTTTGACAAGTGTAGGCATCCATGAAACTATGACTGTCATCAAGATAATAAACATCTTCATCATACAAAATTTCTCTTCATTCCCCCTCAAAATTCATTCTATTCCTTCCTAGGCTTTATCTTCTCAGAAACCAATGACCTTTTCTCACCATTGATTAGTTTGTATTTTCTAGAATTTTATGTATAATGGAACCATAGTATATATGTGCTTTTCCTGACTTCTTTCACTCAGTATGTTTTTTGTAAGATTTTCCCTTTTGTAGTGCAGAGGTCAGCAAATATATATGTATATATCAGGAACCATGTAATAAATCTATTAGGTGTGGTGGACCATAATAAATCTCTGTCATATATTCCTTTCTTGTGTATTTACAGCCCTTAAAACATTCTTAGCTTCCAGGCTATACAAAACAAAATAGACCATGGAACAGATGCAGCATAGGGTCATATTTTGACCATCCCTGTTGTAGTTCTTTTTCATAACCAAGTAGGATTCCATCTTATGGAAAAATCAGGTTTTGTTTATTCACTTATTGTTGAGTATTTATTTGGTTTGGTTCCAGCTTCTAGCTATGAAAAATAAAGCTGCTATAAACATTCATGTGTAAATGATTGTATGGACACTTATTTTCCCTATTCTTGTTATATACTTAGTAGTAAAACACCAAGCAGCTATATGTATTTTAGAAAATGCCAAATTATCTTTGAAGGGATTTGTGCCATATTTCCTTTGTATGAAAGTCTAGTAGCTTTATATACTAATCATCAATTGATAAAATCAGCCTTTTAAAATTATAGACATTTTAATAGATACATACTTGATGTGATTTTAATTAGCATTTCTAATGTCTAATGATGTGGAGCATTTTTCATGTGCTTATTTGATATCAATATATCTTTGGTTGTGAGTATCCTAATATTCTGTTAATACTTTTAAATTGGGCTGATCATTTTCTTACTGGGTTCTGAGAACTCTATATATTCCAGATGTAAATTCTTTATCTGATATGTGATTTCCAAGACTGGAAAAGTGTCTGTTTATTGTTGTAGCATGTCTTTTGAAGAGCATGGTTAATAAGAATAGATGGATGGAAAAGCTAAGTGCCTGACACTGAGTACATACTTTAGAAATGTTTGCTAAAATGAATCTTGCTTATTCCAACTCTTCTGCTGTCATGTATTTCAGAACAAGTTTAGGCTGGACAAGAGTGACAGTGGAAGTCAACAAAACAGAAGTTGCCAAGAGAGTAAAAATGAGAGATATTAGGAAAGAGAGACAGAGAAAGGAATCATAGTAGCATATCCTCACTTACTCAGGACTGTTTAAGAAATGAATGTATAGATACAAAATCTACATTCTAACATGGGAAATACATTTTTTTATTCAGTCTGAAAAAGTTGCAATTTACTTATATGCTAATATGTATAAATTATTTGCATAGGGCATTAGTTTGAGAAAATGAATGTAACAATATTTTTTCTATGGCCACTGAAGTGTGAATGTACTAATGGTACTATCATTTTTTCTGGTATTACATGACTACTTGCATGGTACTTTATAATGTATTTCTTGCATTTAACACACCACATAACTTTCTTAGCTTGCTTTTACATTGCAAAATATTTTAATTACCCAAATACAGTGAATAGTGAAAAATGAGCTCATAGTTTGGTCAAATTCTGTCAAATTGTAAGAAAAAATGAATTGCTGAGCATTACAAATGCCTAAAATAAAATTACACATATCAAACAAACAAAGAACAAAACAGGGTCAGTTGATAAGTGTAGGTTAAATCCTTGTAACACATAGCAATGCAGGTCATATGTTTGGTATCTGAACTTCTTAAATTTTTTTCTGGAATTTTACCAAATCTGTCTCATCAGAATTCATTTCCCCTGCCAAAGCATTCCATAAGTGTGGAAGAGATAAAATTGCAACACAAAAACATATGGGCAGAAGATAAAAGGAGATCACTGAGCAGGAAAATATGTTTCTTAAAATCTGTGTTGTAGTCATTTTTCTTCTCAGTTTTGTTGTTTGTTTTTCCATAGCCAACATTAAGAATGTTTCTACAAAACAGCAAACAATAAATCAATTCAGAACAAAAAGAGTCAATTCAGCTAATAAAATAACAAAACTAAAAACATCAAGTGGAAATCAAGTTGTTTGTTTTATAATGAATTGGGTCAAGTGTATTGTTGGGGTGTTGTGTAAACACAGCCTAAATGATTAGCTGCAAAGGTGAGTTCTTCATTTAGAATTTGCTTTACCTTTAGCCATGAATACTTTCAATATATATGTTCATTTGACTTTATGATTATGAATATTTAACTTTCTTTAAAGTATTATATGTATGTATTCAGTATGTTTCCATAAAGAGAAAAATGCTTGAGAAATTTTCTAGTGTTCTAACTAGCCCACATGGCTGATCTGTCTTGAATCCCTCCAGCACCTAACTGATAGACAAATGATCCAAAGCCCTTCCATAAATCATACCTTAGTTCTTCCTGGCATAGCCAGTCCCCTCTTTAAGTTTTTTGTAATGTAAAACCTCTAGGGAATTAAATACACTTCTTTAAGTCATAATCCAAGATTTTTTTTTTTTACGGTACCAGGGATTGAACCCAGGGGCGTTCTACCTCCGCGCTATACCCCTGGCCCTATTTTTTTTATACTTTATTTTGAAACCGGGTCTCACAAAGTTGCGGAGGGCCTCACTAGAAGACAGAGAGAGAGAGAGAGAGATGAGGCTGGCTGCAAAATGGATCCTCCAGTCTTCGCCTCCCAAAGTACTGGTATTACAAGCGTGTGCCACCACGCCCAGCTATAATCCAAGATTTTAAAGATTACATCACAGTTGTCAAAGACAGACTCTTTTAGGGCAAGGTTGAATTCTTTACTACACAGCAACAAAGAGCAATACTACTCTTTTTCATAAAATTATTTGAAAGTGGGGACTTCTACATCCATATTTTTCTGCTTGAAACAGCTAAAAATGCTTGACAGATACACCAAAGAACATTACAACATCTATATACAGGTAGAGACTTCCTCAATAAGACTTCCACAGCTGAGAAAATTAAAACAAGAATTAATAAATGGGATGGCATTAAACTAAAAATTTTCTGCTCATCAAAGGAAACCATCAAGAGTCTAAAGAGAGTCTACAGAATGGGAAAAAAATTCTGTCAGTATTCTCCTAATAGAGGACTAATATCTAGAATATACAAAGTTCTTAAAGACTTAACACTAAAAGAAAAACCCAATCAAAAAATAGGCAACTGAACTAAATACACGCTTCACAAAAGAAGAAATACAAATGGCCAATACATATACGAAAAAATTTCAACATCATCAACAATCAGGAAGATGCAAATCAAAACTATACTGAGATTCCATCTAACCCCAGCCAGGATGGCAATCATCAAAACGTCAAAACAGTAAATGCAGGTAAAGATGTGGGGAAATAGGAACTCTTCTACATTGTTGATGGGAGTATAAATTAGTGCTATGGAGATCAGTGTGGAGATTACTCAGAAAACAGAACTGATCCAACATATGATCCAGCTATACCAATCCTGGGTATTTCAAAGTGACTGAAATCAGAATATTATAGTAATATATGCATATATATGCTTGTAGTAGCACAATTCACAACAGCCAAAATATGGAACCAACCCAGGTGTCCATCAACAGATGAATACATTACAAAATTATGGGATATACACACAATGGAATTCTTCTTAGCAATAAAAATGTCATTTGCAGGAAAATTGATGGACCTGGAGAACATTATATCTGAACTAAATGCTTCTCTAATTTTACAAAAATTTAAATTTAAAAGCAAGACTTAAAAGATGAATTAGTAGACAAGTACATTGAAAGAGTCATATTATATTTTAATTTCAAAATAAGATTAAACTAGAACCTGAAAATTTAGAATGACCTGTCTTGTGGATTGCATAGGGTACTGACCTCTTCAACAAAGATTTGTTGAATGAATGAATATGCTTAAAGCTAAATGTAAAATAAGCCAATTTTATAAAAACAACAAAGAGATATTGTCTGTCTTGGTCAACATGGGCTGCTATAACAAAATATCATAAAATGGGTGGATTATGAACAACAGGAATTTATTTTTCACCATTCTTCAGGCAGAGAAGACCAAGATCAAGGTGCTAATAGATTCAATGTGTGGTGTAGTCCTACTTTCTGGTTCATAAATGACACCTTGTTTCTGCATTCCCCTCACATGGTAGAAGAGGAAAAGCAGCTCTTCTGATTTTTACCACAGTTCCTAGTTCATAACACCCTCGCACCCCAGGCAAACCAGAGAAACTAGAATTTTTCTTCTCCAAGGTGAGTCACTCTAATCTGCCCTTAGCTTTCCATGTTGGTTTTGGTCAAAATTGTTATATAATATCACATATATTATAGGTTAAATATTATGTTGTATATTGTTTTTAAATCATGTTGAAAATACAGATAGCTGAATTGGTTTACAGATTTTTAAAATGTATTATTCCCAAGTTTTTTCCATTCATAAGTATTTTATATTTTGAATTGTACAGATTTATAGTGTACCATGCATGTACTGTGTGCATGTATGTCTCTATCACTCGGAACTTCATCATGATGTATGAATATAATGCACCAGTAAAAAAAAAAAAGGCAAGAATTTGTTCCAATTTACATTTGTTTTTTGAAATGCGCTTCTCACATTAGATTTCTGGCACTTCTTACAAATTTGAGATCATGCTGTGACATATTTTTTTAATGAGGGAACTGTACTTCCTTATTCTTTGGCTATATCATTAAAGAATAAATGAGCTTGCATGTATAATGAAATATTTTTGTTCTGAAGTTTATATTTTTGAGAATTAGACAAGATTTTAAAGCTCCAAAGAGTTTATGAAATCATATGTCAATACCCATAAAAGAAATGGCTTTTGTATCTATACATAAATGGATTTATTTCCTTGTTTAGCATTCAGAAAATATGGGGTTATTGTGTGCCAAAAAGATTTAACATTTTCACAGAAAATTTAGTGTTCCCTCCTGCTGACTACTGTAACTGATGTGATAAAAATAGTATTCCTGATCTTCAGCCTATGTACTCAGGAGGAATTCTTCCATAGAGTTACATTGAATGAGGTAAGAGCCCAGCATATTTATTGTCATGGTAATATGATATGTTCATATTCCTGCCCATATTACATTGCTAAAATGCAAGAGGCAGAATGTGTGCTGTATATATCCATCCGTCAACCTGTCAAGTGTCTCAGGAAAGAAACAAACATCTATGACACAGATTTTTCAGCAGATTTTTACTACTATTTAATATCTTTCAGGATGGCAGAAAGAAGAAATGAAGAGAATAATATAATGAAATTTGAGTGCATCATAATTTGTTATCTATACCATGACCTCAGTATAAAATTTAAGATATATTATTTATAAATGATAATGTGGGACATATTGTTTTAAGAAATACAGGCCGGGCGTGGTGGCGCATGCTTGTAATCCCAGTACTTTGGGAGGCGGAGACCGGAGGATCAGGGTTCACGGCCAGCCTCAGCGCGCATGTGCGCGCGCACAATCGATTGGTCGATCGATCGATCGATCTCTCTCTCCTCTCTCTCTCTCTCTCTCTCTCTCCCTGTCTTTCTCTCTCTGTACCTTGTGAGGCCCTCCGCAACTTCATGAGACCCAGTTTCAAAAATAAAGCATAAAAAAATAGGGCCGGGGGCGTAGCGCGGAGGTAGAACACCCCTGCGTTCAATCCCCGGTACCGCAAAATAAATAAATAAATAAATAAATAAATAAATAAATAAAATAAGAAATACAATGGATATCTTATGTGTGGTTTAGCTGAGGACAAATTCAAAAAAATTTAATATAACATATTAGTACACTTTCACAATGTTTATACTTTTGCAGATACTATTTGTCTCAGTCAACATTCTCACTGCTATAATCCAAAACAATTGACAACACAACTTAGAGGAAGGAAGATTTATTTGCTCACAGTTTTTGGAAAATTAGAGGTTCTGTCCGTGTCAGGCAGGGTCTGCAGAGCTCATGGCATGATGGCACGAAGCAGAGAGGGAGAGCACAATGCTCTGCTCTCACATCATGGAGGTCAGAGGTGGGAAGCAGAGAGTGAGAAGGAGGAGGAAGAGGAAGGATATATAATCCCCATGGCCATACCCTCAGGGATTTGTCCTTAGCAACCAAGCCCTCTTCCAAAACTGCTACCTTGTTTCCATGAGGGATAAGAGGAGATTCTAAAACCAAACCATTACAATATTCATGAGCCTATTGGATGTAGGAATTTTTAAAAATATTTCTTACTTTTTTTCTACAATATATTCATTATCTTATCTATACTATCTATATTTACCAGTGATATGTTCTCTAAATATATTTATCTTATTATAGTATATACATGTGAAATTGATAAAACAGTGTTTTCTATATAAATGTGTCTAATAATGACACTATGCCCCATAACTTTGTACAAATAAAATTTTTAAGAATTTTATTGGTGTGTTAATTAAGCATCATAATGAGGTTCAGATTGATAGGAACATATGTGTACATGGCACTTGGTGTGTTTCTCTTCAGATCTCACCCCACTCCCCCCTTCCCTATGCATGTTATTGAGATTGGCATTGATAATTCCATATATGTACATAAAATTATTTGAACTGTTTCCTTCATAAAGTCTCCAACTCCACTTCACTTCCCTAGACCCCTCCATTGCTCCAATGGAGATTTTGCTCTTTTATCTGGAGTCCCTTTTATCTCAATTTCTCTATAGATTCCATAGATGAGAGAAATCATAAACCCTTCACTTTCTGAGACTTACTAATCTCAGCATAATATTCTCCAGTTCCATCCATTTTCCTGCAAATGACATAATTTTGTTCTTTATAGCTGAGTAAAATTCCACTGTTTATGTTCAACAGTTTTATAATCCATTCCTCTATCAATGGACACCTGGGCTGGTTCCATAATTTGGCTATTGTGAACTGTGCATGGATATGCATGTAACACTGTAATATTCTGACTTCAATTTCTTTTAAAATATATTATGGAGTAATATAGTTGGGTCATATGGTGATTTCATTTCCAATCTTGTGAAGAACCTCAACATTGATTTCCATAGTGGCTGTATCAATCCCACCAACAGTCTATAATGGTTCCTATTTCCCCAGAACCTCACCAGGGTTTATTATTTGTATTCTTGATTATTGTCATTCTAACTAAAGTTAGATGGAATCTCAATGTAGTTTTGATATGCAATTTACAGGTTGTTGATGTTGAACATTTATTTTGTAGTTCTTCTTTTTTGAAGTGTCTATTCAGTTCAATTAACAATTTTGATTGGATTTTTAGTGTTGTTTTTTAAGTTTTTTTGTATATTCTAAATATTAATTCTGTATCAGAGGAGTAGCTGGCAAAGATTATCTCTTTAGATACTTCATGATTTTCTTTGCTGCAGAGAAGTTTTTAATTTAATGTCATTCTATTTATTAAAGCAATCAAAATATTCTCAGGATGAAAATATTCCTAAACATTTCAAAACATCAATTGCAAGTACAATCAATTCTTTTGTCACCATAAGATCACAGGGATCTTTAGGGGAGGGCACTGCAGACATTGTTACAAACTGCTATTATTCACATAGCTTCTCTGGTCAAAAATGGTTTCAACTCTTATCAGTCATGGCTTAGAAGCTGTAATATTGATCTCTTTAACATTTATGTATTTTCTCTGATTGTTCCATTTTGCAAAAGTAATTTTACCTTCTTATGTCAAATATATCCTAGGAATATATTGAGTTCTTTTCACTTATAAAATACTAGTGTTCCCTAGTAGAATATCTATGAAATGTTTCAAGTTTGATGATCAGTAACTTTTGAACTTCATCTGAAATAAAAATAAAATTGATGGTTTTGTGTTTGTCTAACAACAGAGCTTTGTAATCAGACAAATCCTCAGTGTAAGGTTCATCAGAGGGTTCTGGTCCACAAAGAATGAAGAACATTTCACTCATATAAAATTATGTGAATAATTTTAAATAAACAGACTTTAAAATATTAAAATATAATTTAAAGTAGAGCTTTTTTTCAATTACCTCCAGTCAAAACATTATGACCACATCTGCAATTGAGCAATTTATTACTTGTTGCAGCAGGCAAATTTTGCTGCAGAGATGGAAAGATTGTATGTGTAACACAAAAAAACTCCACAAGAAAAAGATGTTAGCACAGTTCATTTCTTTGAATTCAATCAACTAATTAAATAATTGAAGATATAGATATATAGATGATATAGACATAGATTTTACAGTCTATATTCCATATACTGAGCTAAGTCCTGGCTATCATCTTCCTATTGCCATTTTGGTTTAAAATGTGAATGAACTTTCTAAAAGCTTTTATATATATACTTTGGCTTGATAATAAAAATGATCATGAAATTTATATGCATCTTTCCACAACACTCAGTATCATAAACACCTTACAAGTTTTGCCTTTTACTGTCCTCTGATCTATGGAATAGAAATCATGACATTGTAGCTCTGCCTTTTCATTAGATGTTGTTCTCTATGAACAAGTCCAACTAGTAGAAAAAAATCTAAACAACCTGCCAAAGAAAGTAATAGAAACTACTAAGTATTTTACACTGATTATTTTGAACATTTCCAACTAACCTCTGAGTGTATGAGTAATTAAAGATAGGCTTGGGGCAGCGTTTTGTTTTTTGTGGGAGGGTTGTCTTCTCACTGTAAATTATCTCATCTATGAATCAGTTCTCATTGTTTCTATTGCCCATACCTCCTTTAATGAATTATACATCTAGGTTGATACATCAATTTTTAGTTATTTATGTGTGGTAGGTTTTAAAATTTCAAATAGTAAAAAAAATAGCTCATTGTGCATTGATTCTAAAAAAATAACTCAAAAAAGATTCTCGGAAAAATATTACCTCCATTTGTCTGCATATTGATAACCAGTTTTGCCAGCACCATTTGTTGAAGAGGCTATCTTTTTTCCAGTGTATGTTTTTGGCCCCTTTGTCAAATGTCAATTGTCTGTAAGTGTGTGGATTTGTTTCTGAGTCTTCCATTCTGCTCCATTAATCTATGTGTCTGCTTTTGTGACAATACCATGCTGTTTTAATTACTATAGCCCTGTACTATAGTTTGAAGTCAGGTATTGTGATGCTTCCTGCATAGTTCTTATTGCTTAGAACAATTTTAACTATTCTGGGTCTTTTGTTGTTCCAAATGAATTTAAGGACTGACTTTTCTATATAAAGAATGATCTTGGTATTTTAATGGGTATTGCATTGACTCTGTAGATCACTTTTGGAAGAATGAACCTACTGTATGACCCAACTATACCACTCCTGGGTATCTACCCCCCAATAAATGGAAACCAAAATACCAGAATAATGCATGCATATCTATGTTTATAGCTCCACAATTCACAATAGCCAAACTATGGAACCAGCCAAGATGTCCATGAACAGATGAATGGATTACAAAACTATGGGATATGAAATTCTACTCAGCCATAAAGAAGAACAAAAATAAGTCATTTTCAGGGGAATAGATATAACTGGAGAACATTATGCTAACTGAGATTAGTCACAAAAAGTGAAAGGTCAGAGGTTTACCCTCATATGTGGAAGCTAGGGAGAAATTGGGACATAAAAGGGACTCCAAAGATGGAGAAAACCTTAGATGAGTAAAGAAGGCAACCCAACTAAGAGAGATGGGAGGGGAGAAGAGGGAAACATCTCAATGGTCATGATGTACATACACAAACCTATTAACGCCAATCACTGTGCTGAGCACCAGAAGGAGGGGAGGGGGAGGGAATAAGGCAGGAACTATGGGAGGGCTCAATGAGTACTGTGTGCATGTATGCCTCTATCACCCTGAGATGTATGATTACAAAGCACCAATAAAAAAGAAAAAATATTATCTCAAGAAATGAGATACTATTTATCAAATCCTGACTTGAATGACAAAAGTAGGAGAAAACAAAGGGAGAATATTACCCATAAAACATAGACCTTGAGAAATTCTTTCACATATAATTCAGTTAGCACCATAACTAAAGAAATAGGACATCCACTAACCACTGTCTCTCCTGAGGAGATAGAACCTTAACCACAGTATGTAAACAGAGCAGAATTTGGTCAAGGTGTTCTACATCTAGTAATTTTTTGGGGGGCATGGTATATTTGGATGTTGCCACTAATGTCAAACATTAGTGTCAAACATTAGCTAGAGGAAAAATATATACGACTTCCCTTGGAGCAGCAGAATAGTACTTACAAGCAGGAGCATTAGGCTTTTCAAAAGCCAACCTGAGCCAGGCCTGGTGGTGCACTCTTGTAATCCCAGTACTTTGAGAGGCAGAGACCGGAGGATCCCGGTTCGCCGCCAGCCTCAGCTCTCTCTCTCTCTCTCTCTCTCTCTCTGTCTCTCTCTCTCTCTCTCTCTCTCCCTC
>PVJS01016901.1:0-36863 GCA_004027185.1 Glis glis
GAGAGAGAGAGAGGGAGAGGGAGAGAGAGAGAGAGAGAGAGAGAGAGAGAGCGTGCGCACGCGTGCGCCAGCTAAGGCTGGCCGCGAACCTGGATCCTCCAGTCTCCGCCTCCCAAAGTACTGGGATTACAAGCGTGCGCCACCACGCCCGGCTCCAGCAGGGTTTTATATTAGGACAGTTGCAGTAGCTATTTCCTCTCCTTGGAACACACCAGATCTTTCCATAGCTGGCACTTTGCTCAAATGTCAGACTCTCAGTGAGTCCTTTCCTGAGCACCTCTAAGAAACAGCCCCCTTTTCTGCCATTCTCTATTCCATTAGTCTTCTCTTTATAGCCCAAATTACTAGCTAAATATATTGCGTTACTTTGTTTCCCAGCTTACTATCTTTCCCAACTGTAATGCAAGCCACAAGAGGGCAGGGACTGCATCTCTCTTAAGCCCCAAACAGCCACAACAGCGTCTCGTATACAGAGGACCTCAATGGAAACTGTTGAATGAATAAATGTCTATGTTACAACCACAAGTTCTACAATAGAGGAACAATCTCTGCCAGTGACCCAAAACCCTGTTGGCTACAAAAGGACACCAGGGAGCACTTTCTTAGGTAAACTCAAAATCAATCAATCTTCGTCATAATTTTGCCTCAGGTGACAATGTCCCACTCTGGGTCTTTCCCGGCAGAAATAAAGCTACTCACAGATATAGTTCCATGTACCTCTGCCTTGATAATTTCCCTTCTGTGTAGCAACACTCTTAGATGTTACGTTCCTAGTATACTGTTCCAGTTTGGCTTTAAATGTATTTCAAAGAGTGATGATTCTAAATCAATGCATTGGGAAGTACAAGGTTCAGATGAGATGCGTTTGAAGACCAACAGTTGCTGAAATGTTCATGGATTGCCTAGACCCTTGAACTCACCCAGAGGAGTATACTTGGTTTTCCCACAACATTGTCCCATTTCTCTTCCTTTCTTTTTTTTTTTTTTCCTCAAATGAAACTGAATAACAACAAGATAAAACAAGCAATGCCCTTCTGGGTGATTCTAGCACACCCTGGGTGGTGTCAGAAGGCACAAGAAGTGCAATAATTTCCCCAAATCCCAGAGCGAGTTATGGCCGTAATGTAGTTGACTCTCTACATAACAATGAGAAACCAGTCGTGTGTGTTTACTGGACACTGCGAAGGTGAATATGGAATGTTATTATCACCCCATCAGTAAGCCTCGAGAGCGCTCAGAGTTTGAAAAACACCATTCTGGTTTATGTCCTAGTGTGAAATCAATTCATGTACTTGCTCGGTCCTGGATTTTCTATGATTTACGTGAACTATTTTGGCCCAGAGAGACTATGATGTGAACATAATCAATCGAGAAATACATAACAACAAGGCATTGTGATAAGATTTAAGTGCATAAATTTTATAGGCATAAAATTAAATATTAATAGTAATATTTATAGAGCCTTTAGAAAATGCCAGGTACTCTAACACGGTATTATAGTTTGTATCTGGAGTGTTCCCCAAAAGCACACGTGTTGAAGCCTGGTCCCCAATACAGCAAGGTTTAGAGGTGGAGCACAGTTGGAGGAGGTGGGTTGCTGGGGGTATGACCTTGAGGACTATCTCTGTCCCTGGCCTCCTTCTCTCTCTGTTTCCCAGCTGCCATGAGTTAAGCATCTTTTTTCTGCCTTGCCCTGCCACCATGACCTTTCTTCCTTGGAGCTGGCTGGCCATGGACTGAACCTCTGCAACCATGGACCATATAAACCTTTCCTTCTCTATGTTGTTCTTGTCAGGTATTGTGGTCACAGCAAAGCAAAGCTGACTAATGCACATGGATTAGCTCACTTATCTTCAGAAGAACCCTAGGAGGTAAATACTATTATAACCTAATTTTACAGATAAGGAAACTGAGGCTTAAGAGATTAGGACAATCACCCAAGGTCACACATTTAGAAAGTAGCAAACAAGAATAAAACCTAAGTTCTCTCTCTCTCTATGTTTCTGTCCATTCCTTTCTTGTAGCAGTCAAAATTTTAACACTAAACTATTTCACCTTGTTCAATACCTTCTTCTACCACTTATATGTTATGAGATCTTGGATCCCCAAGTCTAACTTTTCTAATGTGAAAAATGGTGATAGTTATAGAATTTAATTCATAGATTATTTGAGGGGTTAGTATAGAAGGATACTGAACTTATAGAAGTGTTTAATATATTATTATAATTACCTATTGTCATTACTTTATGCGAACCTCTATTCTGCATTCGAGGAGTATAAAAGATTCAAAGGCACAAACTTTTTGGGGGTGACTATCAAAATATTTGGAAGACAAGGCAAGCAATACTCACTGAATAATCCATGAGTTCACGGGCACATGGTCAGCAGAATATGAACCCAGACCACTCACTTGGAAGCTCTAGCACATCTTATAATGTGCCCTACCAGTCCCTACTGCCACAGGAATGCAGAGGTGGAGGAATCTTTGGATAGGAGAGGAGGAGAAGAGTGTTTTAGAAAGGAGGAAGGACTGACTGGAACCTATAGTTCAGTTTCAGGAGGTAGACCACCATTGTAGTAGGAGAAATCCCAGATTTTGAATAAAAAAGGGGGAATATTGAAGGCATATATATATAACATTATGGAAGATAATGGAACCCAATGGTGGAAATGTAAGGAAAACTAGACCAGAAAAGGCCTTAAATGTAAAGCTGTAACTTTTGGGTCACATCTACAAACAACTAAAACAACTGAAGACCTTTTAATAGGGCAGAAAGAAAATGACAAGTGTCTTTGGAAGTAATCCATGTAGCAGGAATACGAAGATGGAAAAAAGTCACTTAGGAGCCTTCTGGAGAAAACAGCAATAAAACAAGCAGAAAAAGACTTGAATAGAGTGGTAGGAATGAGAACTAGAAGATAAATGCAGATGAGCTGCTATAAATCGGTTGTGAGTTAGTGAGGGCAGCCGTTTGAGGCAGCACTACTGTTAAACTTCCTTCAGTGCCTGCGCACAGACGCTTGGTAAGTGAAGAATGCTCTCTAAAACATTACTGTCCAATTGCACAGTTCTTTACAAATGTAAGACGTTCTTTCACGTTCTTTCAACCACCCTTCTTTTCTTTTTTTTTTTTTTGCAGTACTGGGGATTGAACGCAGGGGTGTTCTACCTCTGCGCTACACCCCCAGCCCTATTTTTTTTTTATGCTTTATTTTTTGAAACCGGGTCTCACGAAGTTGCAGAGGGCCTCACTAGGTAGAGAGAGAGAGAGAGACAGACAGAGAGAGAGAGAGAGAGAGAGAGAGAGAGAGAGAGAAATAGATCGCGTGCGCACGTGTGAGCGCTGAGGTTGGCCGCAAACCCGGATCCTCCGGTCTCCGCCTCCCAAAGTACTGGGATTACAAGCGTGCGCCACCACGCCCGGAACCACCCTTATTTTCTATAATACCTGTAGAAACTTTCTTTTCATCAGTTTATTCAATGTGGCTCTATTTAGATGCAACTAGGAAATTTTAAGGTAATAACAGAGTGGGGTTGGAACAAAGATAAGCTTCTATTTTGGAGAATCAAAACCTTACATTTGTAAAGATCTACTGCGGTATATCAAATACACATGCTAGGTATCTTCAGGTTGTTGGAAAAATGGTTGTCAGGATTACCTTCTTTCCTCATTATAATATCAACAGGTGAACTCTGGCGTCTGGTTGCTACATTGATAATGGGGCCCCACATTCTCTCTTTTCAAAGGAAACTTATAGACTGAATTATCAGAGCCCAGATGAAATCCAGTTAATAGCTGAAATTGCTGTTTTCTTCAGTGTGTTGCCTTATCTCTTTTTAACAAGCCTTACTTACTAGGGTAATTGCACTGAATTCAATCCATTATCTATGGATTAATTCATTAGGGTGGTTTAAACTTTGGGAAAATGGATGGGCTTTAACAGTCCTCCCCTCAATTCCACAAATTGACACTGTAAAACAAGTCTGTGCCATTTTTATGGAGGCTCCAATTCATGAAATAAAAATCAATGAAGACATTTCCTTTCCAAGCCCTCCTGTCATTGTTATGCTCCCTTGGTTGCATGGAAAGCCTTTGGGTAAAAGAAGGACAACGCTAATCAGAAAGAGAGTCATTGTCTTCGGGAAAGCGTGAACGATGCATTTCTGGGCCAGTACCCTTACCACTGTGGCAGCCCCTCACATTACTGCCTTCAGGGACGGATGCTGCAACACAGCCAGACAGTCCTTGTCAGCCAAGGGGCTGGAGTCAAGAAAGTGCCCCAAACCCCAAGCTGAGCCTCTTCTGAAAGCAAAATGAAGTTGAATATGATGAGAGTGGTCAATGACTTCCCTTTTGCTCCATGTCGTCCTCATTGAGCAATCTTACCTGGTGGACAGATCAGGTTAGTTACAGCAGTGGTTATGAAAAACTGTTTTGTCTATAGCAGAGTCACCCGGGATTTAAAAGAGCAACAATTCCCAGTACCCCCGTTCTCTGGAATTTATTTATTTATTTATTTATTTATTTATTTATTTTGCGGTACCGGGGATTGAACGCAGGGGCATTCTACCTCCGCACTACGCCCCCGGCCCTATTTTTTATACTTTATTTTGAAACCGGGTCTCACGAAGTTGCGGAGGGCCTCACTAAGGAGAGAGAGAGAGAGAGAGAGAGAGAGAGAGAGAGAGAGAGAGAGACAGGGAGGGAGGGAAGGAGAGAGAACGCTCCCATGCACGAGCTGAGGCTGGCCACGAACCGGATCCTCCAGTCTCCGCCTCCCAAAGTACTGGGATTACAAGCGTGAGCCACCACGCCCGGCCTCTGGAATTTATGATGCAGTAGATCTGGGCTAGTGACTGGGGATCTTTATTTTTCAAAAAGCTTCAGGTGAATCATATTGCAGAATTCAAGTTGAGAAACCCTAGATTCAGTCATCTTTCTGTTTTCTACTTAAAAGCAGCCACCTAACCCAATGAATAGGGAAGACTGGAATTGTTTCATATACAACAATATTGATGGTTTCAATGTCATTAAAAATAGCAAGCAGTCTAAGAAGCCATCACAGAAATAGAGCAAGAAAAATGACACCGTATTGTCCAGGCTGAGACCACTCTGTGTGCTCAAAGAACCTTGCCTAACACTGGAACCTTCTGATCCCATTTTAAGCATGTTAAAAAAGAAAACAACAATAACAAAACAAAAACAAAAATAAAACTGACAACCAAGCTCACTTTGTGAAATATATGGGCATTATCAAAGTTAAAAATTACAGAAATATGATGTCATAGTTTTAAAACTTCTTCCTTCTGAAGGCAGAACCTAATCTCCCTCCCATTAAATGTGGGTGGAGCTCAGTGACACTTCTGAGGAGCAGAATGTGGCAGAAATGACAGTGGGTCCTATAACAATGGCTTGCAGCTCAGAGTCCTTCCTCTCCTGCTGTGGAGCAAATTGTCCTGTCACAGGAACAGTCCTGAAACCTGTGCAGGGGCCCCACCGGGGAAGAACTTGGGCCTCCCACCCATAGCCAGGACCAACTTGCCAGCCAATTTAATTAAGCTGTCCAGTGGAAAGACCCTCCAGGCCCAGCGTCTTGTCCATTTATGCTTCTATAAGAGAATACTATCAACTGGGTAATTTATAAAGGAAATTGATTCATTTCTTACAGTTACAGAGGTTGAAAATTTTAAGACTTAGAGGCCCACAACTAGTGAGGATGTTCATGTTGCTCATGCCAGGGTAGAAGCAGAAAGATGAGAGATAGAGAGAGAAAGAAACAGGGACCAAATTCCCTTTTATAACAGTCCACTCTGATGATAACTAACCTACTCCCTGATCACAGTATTAATCCATGAGAGTAGAGCCTTCATGACCCTATCACCCCTTAGAAGTCTCACTTTTCAACACTGTTGCTTCAGGGATTATGTTTCCAACACATAAACTTTGGAAAACACTTTCAAGCCATAGCAACCATTAAGGTCATCAGATGACTGCAGTTGGGGCAGATATTTTGACTGCAACATCATGAGAGGGGTTGAGCCAGAACTTCCCAATTAATCCACCTCCAAATTCCCAATCCTCCAAACTGTGAGCAATATAAAATATTTACTATTGTTTCAAACCATGAAGTTTTAGGGTAATTTGTTACACAGCAATAGATAACTGATACACCTGAGAAGACTTCCCTTATCTAATGTGCAGTTGTTTTTGCCTCTACCTTTGTTTTTTCCTTATCTGAAGTACACAGGCACATAAAAATTATCACACACATATCAGTAAATATTTCATAACTCATAAGCATTGTTCTAAGTATAGTCTATAAAAAACTGAATAAGTAGTGTTTAAATAATAACATTTTTTCATGGCTTCAGTGGTGTGGTATGTGCTAAAAAAATAATAAAAGCAAAAATGGACTGAAATAGATCTTAATAGTAGGACAGACCACAACCAGAAAATAGTTGTGTATTTTACAAGACCATATCATAGCACATAGAATTAAACTTATTGGTTATATCAGGCAGCTTCAGTAGGCAGAATACAAGGCCATCTTCATTCCAGTTTTGCAAATATTTTTCAAAGAGTGCATCTGGAATACCAGTGGGCAAGATTAGCATACAATTGATGAAGACGAGGGCCAAGAGTCAAGCCTGCACCCACTAGGAAAGGTGATGAGTCCTCTGTTTTTGGTAGCAGGCATAATTCATGGAAGAGATATGCTAACTGAGGCCTCAAGAAAGTGAGCACTGAAAATTAGCAAATAACTTGGAAGTAGAGAATGAAGGAAAATGTGAACCTAGTGAAGAGGGTGATGTTTCTTCACAAAGCAGGATGGGTGTCAATGCAAGAAGCACCTAGCTTATGGATCTCTTTATTAAGTTCCGAATGTACAGACAGATCCTTCACCTAAGGGGCAGGCAGATTATTGAATACATTTTGTCATTTCTAGCAAATAATCTGATGATAAAGTCCTATCACCCAAGGATTCTCTTTTCTTGTTCAAGAAAAGCCCTCAAATCTAGAAGTCTTTACTGGCGGCTTCAAGATACCTGAGGCTTGGGACACTCTTTTCAGCTGCATGAGTCATTTGTTATAGAGGATTTTAATCTCCAGGAGGTTAAGAAGTAGTTACAGGGCACATATTGTCCAGTAAAACATGAAAATCACCTAACTTTTCAATAATTAGTGAAATCTCCCAAAGGAGACAGACTCTGTTGGACTGTAATGGGAACAAGGGGAGAAACAAATCAAAACAAGACAGCTTCACTAGTGACATCCCTATCTAACATCACACACACACACACACACACACACACACACACAAAGACAACCAAAGCACACATAGTCAACACATGACACTCCCACCTAACTCATTCCCGCACACAAAGAGCATCAACACCATCAACATACAACAATACAACCAGCACACACCCAAATAAACACACTCCCCCAAACTCAGCCTTTGGACAAGCAGGAACAATGATGGTGGTGGTGCGGAATAAGATCAGCACAGAGCTGGTCTTGCTCAGATTCCTTCGGAAGCCAGTGTGTGAAGGAGCCAGGTGTGAGGCAGGTGTGGGTACCTGGGAGCTTGCTCATCTAAAGGCATTCGAATTCAGTAATTAAAAATAATCACTCTGCTGGCTAAACAAAATCCTGTTGGCCACGGTATAGCCTGAAGACCACCAGACTAATAATGCCAGGTTTGGTAAGCGTAAGTTTAAGGGGGAAATGCAAAATTGTACTGTCTAAATTGACTGGGGGTGGTGGGTCTGAAAAAAGTGAAAATGAGTAGTAATAATAATAATAATAATAATAATAATATTCACGTATTCTTTGAAATGGTAGAGAAACCAGAAAAGTTGAGGAAAGGGGATTCAGTCATCCCGGTAATTTTCTGTAGAAATCATGTCACTGAATGAAACAGTTCAACAAAAATAATAATTTGTAGAACTCAGTATCAAAAAATAAAACCAGTGCAGCCTCCCTTTTCAGTGGAGGAGGAGGAGGGGACTTTTAAAAATGATCTACATTCAAAGCACCTGACTCTAGAACAAAGAGAAACAGTCTTGTTTTTTGGGCTAGGAAACCTGAAGCGAATCTCACTCTTATCATCATATACAGACTCTTACAGAGTCATTTTTTGGGGGGGCATGATTTTAAGGTAATATTTTTGTGTGTGTATGTGGTACTGGGGCTTCAACCCAGGGGCATTCTACCTCTGAGCTACACCCCAACCCTTTTTATTTGTTATATTTATTTATTTATTTTTCTTTATTTTTTATGTTCATTTATTGGTGCATTGTAATTATATATTTTGATATATGTCAGGGTATCAACATCATACATGCACACATTGCACATTTCATTTATTTATTTTTGCTGTACTGGGGATTGAGCCCAGGAACATTCTACCTCTGAGCTCCACCCCAAGCCCGTTTTTTATTCTTTATTTTGAAACAGGGTCTCACTAAGTTACGAAGGGCCTCACTAAGTAGCTGAGGCTGGCCGCGAACCTGGATCCTCTAGTCTCAGCCTCCCAAGCACTGGGATTACAAGCATGCGCCACCACGCCTGGCTTTATTTTTTATTTTGATACAGGGTCTCTACGTTGCTGAAAGTCTCTCTAAGTTGCTGAGGCTGGTCTCCAGCCTGTGATCCTCCTGTCTCAGCCTCCCAAGTACTGGGATTACACGCATGTGCCACCACACCTAGCTAATTTTTTTAATCTGCCTTTTTCGTTTTCCCTGTCATAATTACAAGTAATTATATTTTGTATTAAAAACCATCACCAAGAAAAAATAGGTAGTAGTAAGAGGAAATTGCTAACACGTGATTCAGCTTTGGCAATACAGTAAAAGAGGGACATATCAGAAAGGAAATATTCAAAATGGATACCATAAAAAAAGATGAGGTGAAGGATTTCCACCCTCCTGGCCTCCTCTTTAGCTGATTAGACTGGAATACACATAGAGCAAAAAATAGCCCTGAAACCCTGTCCTTCCTTTTGGCTGAAGTCTGTCATTTTCTTCCCTGGAAACACTACTTCAAGCAATTGCTGTGTCTACAGTGTTTGAGAGATTTTTGAACATACACTGTACTTGGAGAAGGGGCAACAATCACACTCAGCTGTATGGTAGGACTTGAAGCAACTTCGTCTTTTCTGCTTGCTCTCTCTCTCTCTCAAAACTGAATAGGGGAGTAGCGGAACCTAAACCTTTGCCAGGATCTGAATCAAAATTGGTCAGAGACAGACATTTACTGAGTCTCAACTCATTGTTTTATGCAGTTCTTCTTTCTTTTAAAAATATTTCATTAAGGTAATATCAGTTTTAAAGAATGGTATATTGTAGATTGCTATTTTCTGGGGGAAGGATTTTCAATTTTCAGTGCGTGGATTTCAGAGGTTTGCTGGAACTCCTACTTACTTTTTGATATTAAAACTGAATAAATGGAATAAAAAAAGTAGAACCTAATTAATTTCCCTCATTTTTCTTGAGTTAATACACATTAATTTTAAATATGTTAAAAATCAACACACATAATCTTATTAAGATACAGTATCAAAAACAGCATAAATACTTGCTGCTGTCAGCAGGCATCTCTCATGAATATACACATCAATTAGCCCAAACATTTTTGCTTTTACGACTTTTATAATATAGTAGGGACTTCTTGTGCATAGTGAAAATGAGGCCAATTCTGAACTTTCCTGTGCATAAGAATCATTCGAGGAATTTTGTTGAAAATGCAGATTAATAGCTCTACTCAGAAATTCTTAATTCATAAGCCTACAGTGAATCCATAGGATCTTCATTTTTAAATAAGTACCCCTGACTGGGCATGGTGGTGCACGCCTATAATCCCAATACTTGGGAGGCTGAGACAGGAGGATCACAAGTTCAAGACCAGCCTCAGCAACCTAACAAGATGAGACCCTGTTTCAAAACAAAACCCAAAAGGGACTTGGTGTGTAGCTCAGGGGTAGAACACCCCTGGGTTCAATTCCCAGTACCAAAAATGAATGAATGGATGAATGAATGAATGAATAAATAAATAAGCAAGCACTCCTGGATGGCTTTTCTGCAGGGGAGTCATGATCATATTCTGAATACAGCTCAGTTCATCCAACATACTTGCTAATTACATCCCGATGTTAGGTCCTATGCTAGGGATACCAAAATAAATGAGGCAGGGTCTTTACCTGATGAGCTCACAGCCTTGCGGTTGTAATGGCATCAGTCTTGTGTTTGTATGACCTTGCTCCTATTCTGCACCTAACCAGGGGAGGCTGGGGAAGTTCTCATCCCCTTAGGAGCACTGCAGGCAGTACAGCAATGGCTCTGAATTAATAGCCTTCCCATGCATGGCATAGAAGGTCATAATGACCCGGCACCTGCTTACCTTTCCCTGCATCTCCTGTCATTCTCCCCACTCCACTGGTCTTCTCATCTTAAGGTCTTTGAATTTGGCATGTTTTTCCCAGACCTCACCACGGCTTCTTTTAAATCATTTAGGTTTCAGCTCAAATGTCACCGCTCCTGCAGAGCTTTCTCTGACAACCCAATCTGAAGCAACAACAGTAGACAGACTCCAAAGACATCATCCTGCTTTATTTTCTTCACAGCAAATGCCACTATCTGAAGTGATCTTATTAATTCATTTATAAAATTATTGCCTGGTCTTCTCAATAAAATGTATTGAGGCCTTGTCTTTCTTCATGTTGTAGACTTGGCTCCCAGTGCAATATCTAGCACACATAACTACTTATTAAATATTTGTTGAATGGATGAAAGAACAAATGAATGTCCAAAGACTTCTGCATCCAACCTCTCTTCTTACTTTCTAGTATTGATATTGGGATCAGCAAGAAAAATGGATGTATAAGGGACTTGAAAATATAAAGCAGTCATAAATGCAAAACATTCTCACACCATTATCATCATTAATTATTCAGAGCTGATTGTGAATGGAGACATTATCTTTTGTATGGGGAGAAGCCAGGGAATTCTTTTCTGTTATTTAGGGGTTAGAGAAAGTGTGTGGGGGGGTGTGGGGTGTTGTGGGTGGAGAACACCAAAAATAACCTGTGAAGTCAGACTGGAGCTCTAAATTTCTTTCAAAATCGAAGATGAGCAAATACATTTCTTCTCTCACGATTGTGTCTCTTATTCCAAGTCATGTATGCATGTATGAATGTATCTCCTTGAATCTCACTAGGATGTATAATTACAATGCACCAATAGAAGTATAAAAATATTGCTTCTCTTAAGAATGGAAAGAGGAAGGGAAAATACACATTTTTAAATAAAATAAAATAAAGGGATATTATGAAAGTGGAAGGGAGACCAATAGGGTGGAAGGAGATCCAGGAAGGGAGGAGGGAAGGGTAAGGTGAGGGATAGAGAATGAAATTGATCAAATTTTGTTATATGCCTGTGCCAGTGCGCCACCAGGAAACTCACCACTGTGTGTAATTATTATGCATCAATGAAAAAGAGAAATCCACACTAATACCTCTCTCATATAAAAATACCAGCATTTCAAGTGAGGCAAAGCTAAATTGATAAAGTGTCCACAAAAGATGCCGCCTTTCTATAGCACATGTTGATTTTGCTTCTGGACAAAAAAAAAAAAATTAAAAGCCAAAAATTGAACTCTGGACCAAACATGGCTTGATTACTTATTTACATTCCCAATAGCATTATTTTAAAAAGGAAAATACATAACCCCAACCATTTATAAGCTGAAAAAAATAGATCATGGACAGTCTTTGCCTATGAGTTATGCACTTATTTTTAAAGTGTTTTTCAGTCAATTATGATGGAGATGGAATTGAAAGCTACTACGGAAATGTATTGAAAAGGGAGTGCTGGAAACTCACTTCTCAGCGCTCCCCACAGCTGTGCCCTGTCCTCCTGGTGTACACCGATTGCCATCATTACAGAGACATTTTCCTAATTGCATGTACCATTGTCAGATCTGAGGGCAGCTCTGAATTAGGCTGCAGATGCTCAAGCTGCCCTGCGTAACCAGCCACCAGGCCGACTATTGACCTCGGAGAAGGTTAACAGGCATTTATTGACTCTTCACATTTAGCACAACCCTCCTCTTAAAATACATACATATATTCATTATTAATCACATTTTGCTTCTAATTCTCTCAAGGAGATTTCCTCCGAGTCCACAGGCATAGGCTCCAGATCAGTATGGACCACGGTAGAGGGCGTAGGAAAGAGTTACGCACACCTGGACATGTGTCCATCACCACACACCTGCCAGTCCTGCTTACATTTAAAAGCTAAGAGTAATAGGGGAAGGTCTTGAAAGTGCAGTGGAAAGAGTAGCAGAGACAGAGTGAGCAGAGTGTTGTCCTTCCCAACCTGAAGGACAACAAGGGCCATGGGACAAAGCCATAGGGATCTGTTTGCCTGATTTTAGTCTACCAAAAATATTGCATTCATTAAAAATATATGTTCTTATGAGTAGGGCCAGTGTTTTACTAGGTCTAAGCATTTTACATATACAATCTATTTTAGTTCTCCCAACAACCATGAGCATCAATATCTTATATCTCTATTGTACTGATAAGGACAGCTCGGTTCTTTATTTCACAATGAGCCTAATGAGAATCACAGAGCTGGCAAGTCATAGCAAGAGGATCCATCTACACTAGTCCTGATGCAGAGATCAGTCCTTTAAGATCTCCTGTAATTCTATAAAGCCCTGCTGTAGGTTTAGTTTCACAGATGAGGAAACCAGGTATGTGAAATTCTACGCCTTGTCTAAAGTCAGAATGCCAATTCCTGACACAGTGGGACCTGGTGGACTTGGTGGTTAGTGAGGAAAAATTGATAGTGTGTCCCAAAAAACAAACAAGTAGCTACATAGGGATGCTCCCAGCACTGAGCTGTAGAGAAGTCCTTTTATACTGTTCCTGCTGATGTGATATTAACCAGTGCAGTGTTGGAAAAAAAAAGGTACCACCTGTCAACTAATTTCACAATGGAAAAACAAATGAAACATTAGATTTCTTGACTCCCAGAAAACTAAAGATCCCCAATATTGGGCAGTATTTCTGTGTGGCTACCTTGAAATATGGCAGTAACAAGTGCCTCTAGGAACAGAACCTATACTCTCCAGTTTGCCTCAGTAAAAATATCCCCGACTGACTTTTCAAAAAAGCAGGCACTTACTACCGAAAGGCCTATTTCTCTCATTTACCTAAACTGATTACACCACTAGACAGGTGAAAATTTAGACTCCTAGTGTAGAACCTCTTTTTTTTAAGGAAGGACAAAAAGACACCTTTATTCATGTTGAATGCTATTAAAATGACCATCAGTGACAGATAAGAGGGCAGAGATGGAAAACCTCTAGCTGACAATAGAAAAAAGCAGGCAGGCTACTTAACAAAAAGTGGGGATATTCATTGCCAAGGAAGTAGATGGAGCCCAGTTCCCTCTTCGCAAAGGTAGGTGGCTGGGACAACTATGCTTTGATATATTCATGCACAGACTTAATGAACTCAGAAGAAGAATAAGTAGCTTCCACCATTCAGAGACACTGGGTTCTGCCCTGCAGCTGAGCCTATGTTGCTCACCATGGCTGCTCATAAGAACCGCTGCACAAGTTTAACAGAATGCTCACCCTAGACAAAATCAATAAGTGGATCTGGGAACAGGTCCAAGAAGAGGTCCCCAGATGATTCCCATACATCTCCAGGGTTGATAGCCACTCACCATTTAAGAGAAGTGTACAGTTAGGAAGGGGATGCTTGTGAGCTTGTTCTCTGAAGTCAGGGCTCCTGGGTTCAAGCGCCAGCTCTGCCACTCACAAGTGACCACTCACTCATTGTGACCCTGGACAAGTGATTTTAATAAACTCTAAGCCAGTAATGGAATACAATTAAAGCCAGGGAATGCACGTGAAGTGCTTAGAATGCTAATCGCTCAATAAATGATAACCATTATTATCACCATCATCTGTTGCTGATAGCGCTGGTTCCCATTTGAGGGACAGGTAATTAGTGATGAAGTTTGTCAAGGCTTCCTAAATTAGATACCATTTCAAGACCTCCAGTCCCAAGTATAGCCCCACACTGAAGCAATTACAATTAGTGAGCGATCTCGGTATCTGAGTCCCTCACAAAGTACTCAAGAAAACACTTGAGTACTTTGGAGACTACTGGAGAGTACTCTTTGGAGAGTCACTGGGTCCTGTCTTGCGAAGGTACAAAATTTACATGTGAATACAATTAATTTATTTACTCCCTCATTCAGAATATATACAGAGAGCTTATTCTGAAGATAGCATCCTTCCACGATTTATCTTCCTATATGGACATTCAACAGTTACATGCATAGGGAAGCCAATGACCAAAGCATAGTGTTGACTCTGGGCTGAAAGGACTCTTCAAATATGGACTCTACACTAAGTTGAGTTGGAGATGCCTGAAATATACCCAGAGGTAGAAGATAAGAAATAGCTGTCTTCCCAAGGCTGGTGATATCTGAGTGTCAGTTATTAAAACAAAATAAATTTAATATAGATCAAGTAAGGATCAATATTTGCTGCAAGCAGTTTGGTAGTTAATGGACTAAAACTATACACTAAATTTCTAATCTTGTATTTTGAAATAATTTAAGACCCACAAGGAGTTGCGAAAATAATACAGAATTTTCACGTAGCCTTCACCTAACTACCTCCAAGATCTTATGTAACGACAGTTCATAAACAAAACCAGAAAAGTGACACTGGTAGAGATACTATTAAGTAAGTCACAGACCCTATTTGAATTTTACCAGTTTTTATATGTTCTCATTTGTATGTGTAGGCATGAAGTATTATGAAATTTTTATTGTATGACTATCCATTAATTTTAAAATGCAGAGAAAATACATTAAAAAAGAGCATCTCAATGTGACATAGTTTAGAGAGGGAAGAAAACACAATAAATTAAAACTAGAGCACCTACTGTAGAAAACAAAACAGAGTCTCTAACACAGCAGCCCTGATCCAACTGAAGTTCAGAGCATCCTTATGTAATGTTTATAAAAGATTATATCACATAGCATAAATTCGTGGGCCACATTTGTACAGGCACAAGGCAGAGAGGTGAAGAAGCAAGATGGAAAACCAGATCATCATCATGGATGGGTTCTCATGGAACAAATGCTCAGCCTAACTCAGAAACCTGAGAAACCTGCATTCTCAAGTGTTTCAGGGTGTGGAAGTAAATTAAAAACACAAATGTGTCTGGAAAAATTCTCAGCTCATATAAACATGCATTTTTATGTTTGAGTAAATCAAAAGAAGAAGAAAACAATTACACTGTTTGTTCTTCATGGTTTTTTTATCATAGCATAAAGAATGCAGTCTTCCCTCCCCTTCTTCCTTCCTTCCCTTGTTTCTTCAGAAATAATTTCACAAAAAATCAAAGATCTGATTTTCTTAATACCCTTACAGCCCTTTAAATGAATGCATACATGCTCATAATTACAAGTAAGGCATTTGCTATTTTGCACCAGTGGAATTTAAGAAATTAAAAACCAAAAGGGGGTTTTCAGGAACACAGCAGAATTGCCTTTTTAATAATAGATTTGGCTCCTCTAATCCATTCTTAATCTAATTAAGACAATGAAAAGCATTGGGCTGCCATCTCAGAAAATGGCAAAGATGCTATAAACAGAGTGCAATAAAGTGATCAGTTCACACCCCATCAAATTTACTCACAGTCTGAATAACTGTTCTGATTTCCTGTGCTACATTTTTACAATTTAACAAATGTTTTCATTTGATTTCTACCACTTCATCTTCAGCTGAGGCGCAGGCGGTGAGGCTTCTTCGTTCTGGAGAACGTGTTGTATCTGGAGAAGCAACACCCGGTGTGTGATTATGGAACCCTACAAATTGAGGCTAACATCTCAAATAAGCAAAGATAATAATTAAGTGGTAAACCTTTGGCATTAAAAACAGCAACGGTGTTATTAATACCCAAATGGGCACCAAAACAAACAGCATTGATGGAATTTAATTAAATGATTTTATGATTGTGTATTCTTCGCAAGCTCAGATGATTACACTGGTTATCCTTGGATGAGCATTTAAATCTGGAAGCTATGATTCTATCTAATGGCCTTTTGTTCAAACATTCTTAGGGGAAAAAAAGGTGGATTTTTTACTCTTGAAAGTAGAAATGGAGTAATGGAGAAAAATGAAACTGGTTTTGTTTTTTATCCCCACCATGTGCATAAAAAATATTAAAGGGTTGAAAGTTTGGACTAATTGGAAAGTTTCTCATGCCTTGCTTTTTGTTCTTAAGTGACAAGTAACTCTGGGAGAAAGTGGAAATTTGTTGTGTCACTTCATTATAATTAAGATAGCTAGACTATTTATTCGATGATGGTACTAAAGGTTCAAGACCCAATTGCAGTGTCCTGTGTTTGGATCACCCCTGCAATGCCCCAGCTGAATTTTTCATGTAGAATGCTGACCGGAACCTTTACTATATTCTGATATTATAACACAATGGAAGATTGCTGTTTATTTTTGCAGAAACAAAAAATATGGTAAATAACAAATAAAAGTAGAGAACAAATGAATCAAGGACTTTCAATCTCAACATCAAGGATCTACAACTTGCTAATTACTTGGTCAAAAGCAAAGCAAAACAAAAACTACCAAGCAACAACAAAAGTAACACCCAGGTTCCAAAGCTATAATTTCCCAATCAGTAAGACTTGATAAGGATAACAGTTAACTGTCCCCTAACCCTTACAGAAGAATCTCCGTGATGAACAAATATTTCTTAACTTGTAGAAAAAAAAATCACTCCACCCCATACTATTCATAGTAACAGGGCAGTCCAGAATAGAAACATTGTCATAATAAAAAAATCATATTAGTTGACAAAATACATGTTTTCTTCTGAAATAAGATAAAATTGCTTAGAATGTTTATGAATATTGTCAAACACTCCATGCAGTTCCCATAAATTGTAATTCCATCCTTAGATTCCTCATTTGCATAAGCATAACCCATATGAAAGCTACTGAACCCTACAGTGAGACAGAGGCGACATTTGCTTTCATTTGGAGTTGACAATGACCATGACACAGAGAACTAAGCAAGAGGACCCTCACTCATACTTTATGAGAGTTTTAGGCTTCCTCTATGGGGGAATGAAAAGAGGAAGGGGGTGAAGGATAGATCAACTGCCATGGAACAGGGTCTACATGAGCCTAGAAGTGCCTTGCTTCAATTTTCCCAGCAATCCTCACTACTTCTTGTTTATTCCAAGAGATCAAATCCCTTAGGGTGGACCATACATCCTTGCTCATTTTATGGAACCAGTAAATCATTGGCTGGAAAATCTGCTTTTTATTTCTTATAGTCCTTTGCCTCCAAGTGTGTTCCACTTCCCAATTACAAGAGCTAAATATTTCCTCTCATGTGTGGGTCAACAGAACACACAACTTGACCCTTATCTTCACAAGCGACAGTGGTAGAATAATACAGTGAAATTACACAAGACACAGAAATCTGGGGGCCTGGATTCTCCTCCTACATGGCTATCATCTCACTGCGTGACCTTGAGAAGTAGCAGGCGACCTTAGACTTCTTTTGAGGTGAAGCTTTGCCTGTATGCAAAGTGTAGGAAATAGAATTTGATTTCAAGTAACAAAATGACCCACTGTGGTCAAAATGGCCTTGAGACAGGTACTGGTTAGCTGGTAAGAACATTTGCACATTTTTTTGAATTAATCAATACCATTTAAAAAATAGGAAATTTCTCACAGTCAGATACTATGTTTGCGTGTTTTAAAGCAGATCAAGTATCCTCAGGCATCATCCTTGGGGGCTGAGGTGCAGTGCCTGCCCCGCCCCTCAGCCTGCTCTGATCATGCCACTTAATTGTCCACATGAAATCAAATAAATTTGGGTGACAGGAACCCGAGAATGCTGGAGGCAATTCTGACTGCTAACATTTTAAAAATCTGACTTACTGGTTGATTTTCAGATGTGTTTCTATGCTAAAATCTGATAAAGAAAAGGACAAACAATAGATTTTAATTATATTCTTTATTCAGAGCCATACAAGGTTTTATTTTATTTTATTTTATTTTATTTTTTAGTACTGGGGATTGAACCCATGGGCATTCTACCTCTGAGCTACACCCCCAGCCCTATTTTTTATTCTTTATTTTTGAAACAGGGTCTCACTAAGCTGTGGAGGGCCTCACTAAGTAGCTGAGGCTGGCCTAGAACTTGCGATTCTCCTGTCTCAGCCTCCCAAGTACTGGGATTACAAGTGTGTGCCACCATGCCTGGCTCAAGGTTTTAAATTTAGTGACCCCTAGGTGAAAAGTCATCCCCATTCGCATTTTAAAAGCATACTTCATAGGTTATTTACTTATTGGCATTTTCTTTAAAACTGTGTTAAAAATGCAATGATGATGTTCATACATGCACATGAAGCCCGTCTTACTATTCTTAAAAGAGAACATGTAAGGATGACTATGTGATCCAACCCAATTGCCCAGGTCAGGCAGGGCACAAACCTGGTTTTCTGTGATCTGGGGCTTAACTTCATGTAGCTCATCTTTCTCAGTGGGTGACAATGTAGGTTAGCTGCTGGTGTGATTGCATTGAATAATGGTTGATGTCAGAGAACTTTGAGAGTCCAATTATTGCCTTTACACAAGGACAAACTGACCTAAAACATGTCCTCAGTAACATGACTCCCTGCTTCTGTCCTTTCCCAGGTGGATAACTCCAGACAAAGCAAACCTCCCTTGGAGTCTCCATTTCTTCATGTGCAAATGAGTAGCAATACCAGGATTATCCACTTCACAGAGAAGTTAGAGAACTAAACCAGTGTGTACAGACCACTGCTAAATAATAACAGCCACCATTTATTGAATGCAGATTATCTTCATAGTTACCCTGAAAGGTAAATAGTATTATTTTACTGAATTTATAAATTAGAAAATTAAGGCAACTAGATGTTATGTGACTTGCTTAGGACTACAGACGATATGGCAGAGGCAGCATCTGACCTTATATAGTCTGATGCCAGAACTTTGGTTTTTAGGCATTATGTTCTTTGTTTCATGCTCTTCACACAGAACCTCATAGTTGATAGTTGCTCCTGATATTAATAATGATAGTATTTTTATAACCAGACCTGACTCCTTCATGCATGTCTCCACCTGCTCAGCTCTGCCAAGAGGAAATTTTTATTCATAACCCCAGTGCCTTAGCTGTGGTCCAAATTTTGCAATTAAGTACCTAGAGCAAATGTGTCTATTTTTGTTACTGGAAACTCTCCAGTGGACCCTTCCATTTCTGAACAAGCCTCTTGAAGATTTTCCAAATGCCACCATTTGGAAAACCTTAGAGTTGAATGCTGCCACACTTGTCATTTGATGGTCTCATGTCATCTCAGAGGTCAAAAAGAAGTCATATATTAAAGTTCCCCTCAAAACATTCCGCACGTCAGAGATGTGCTACATAAATGTAGCATGCTTGTAGTCAATGTATGATAACAGTTTGTCAAATACAATTCACTGAGTCCTATTGAAATTAATGAAGGGTGTAAAAATGACAGCTATCTGACATATTTCAAATCTCAATTTGACATTTACAACCTTTTAAAGTTATTTTTAAATGCAGCAGTGTTTAAAATGTATTGAATATATCACATGCCACTAAGCCACTGTTGGATGATCGGATATGTAGTCATGGAAATTAACACAGGGCCACATTCCCTAGCCTTTTAAACAATCACGCAGTATGGATAGATGTAAAGGAAATAAAGCAACGTATTTCATGAAAATTAAGTAAATGCCACCTTCTACTTATCTTTTTTTTCGGGGGAGGGTTCATTTCCATGGAAATGAGTGTCTTGATAGGAACTCTGCTGCAGGTAGAAATGAGCTTGTGTGAGTGGGGGATGGAGGGGGTAGAAGCAGAGAGAGCAACAGAGGGTGAATACCAGCTCTATTTAGGAAGCCATCATGCTGCTATGAGCTTTGTGTGTCTGTGGGGAGGGTGGGTGGATGCAAAAGTAGTTAGTGGGCTCAGATGCTGAGAGCTTGTGTTCTAGTCCTGGCACCAATTCTAACTTATTATACTCTTGCTTTGGACATGATACTATGACTAAAAGTAAAATAAACACTGGGAAAAAAAACTTGTGGAGTGAAAATATGGATTGATAGGGGTAAATGTGTATGTGATTGCTTCAGAGTATTTGGAACATGATACAACATGTAAATTGTTATCATTTGCTATGGTCTGAATGTTTGCACTCCCCCAAGTTCACATGCTCAAGCTAATCACCAATGTGAAGGTATTAGGAGGTTGGTCAAGGTCATGAGGGAGGAGACCTGCAGAATGGAGTTAGTGTCTGTACCCAGGGAACTGACTTGTCCTTTCCACCATGTGAGGACATTGGGAGAAAGTGCTATCAATGAACCAGGAAGCAGGCCCTCCACAGACACCACCAGATCTGCCAATACCTGGACCTTGGACTTTCCAGCCTCTAGAACTATGAGAAATACATTTCAGTCCTATCATCTATCTATTGATCATCATCATCTATCTATCGATCATCTATCTATCATCTATCTATCTATCTATCATCTATCATCTATCTAATTTATCTGTTATTTTGTGGTACTGGCGATTGAACCCAGGGGCATTCTACCTCTAAGCTACACACTCCAGCCCTTTTTTATTTTTTTGTTTTGAAACAGGGTTTCACTAGGTTGCTGAGAGTCTCACTATGTTGTTGCTGAGGCTGTTCTTGAACCCATGATCCTTCTGTCTCAGCCTCCCAAGTACTGGGATTACAGTCATGTACCACCACGCCCAGCTAAAATACATTTCGGTTCCTCGAAAGCCACCCAGTTTATGGTATTTTGTTTTAACAGTCCAAATGGATAAGCCATCATTCAATCTCCATATTTAAATATCCTCACATTATCTCTTTGTCTGGACTTTATCGACAGACTCTCCCTGACATGAACAACCCAACACAACATGATTGCTCCAATAGGCATGTGCAAACAGTGTGCAGGGTGTGAGAGATGGATGTACCTTTGTATGGCTGGGTTCCCCTACCTTCCTCTAGCAGAACTGTATGCTCTAGGGAGGTGCCTGGGTGCTCAGACCAAGTGGGCCCTGTGCACCCCATACCTGTGTTTCAACTATGATTGACATTCCTGGATCTGTTTCATATATTGCAGCATGAAATAAAACCTTCTACTAAAGGAAAAATATTAGAAATATCAATAATGTTAAATGCCACTCAGATCTGAAAAGGAGTTATAGGGTAAGTAGTAGATCACTGAGAAAAGAGTGGGAGAATGAGTAGAAGCCAGGAATTCCAAGCCCCAGGGAACAGCTGGAAGGTTACTGTGAAGGTGGATGCCTGGCAAGGCCTACAGCAGTGCTATGCATGGCCAAAGCAGACAGCCACTTCTGCTGATAAAATAACCCATTTTAAGACAGCAGGTGGCCCTGAAGCCCTTGTTTTTCCCAGGATTTAGTCCAGAACTGGGCACACAGTCAGCGTGTGGTAAAATATGATGAATGAATGTACTTAGGAGTGACTGCCTCCTTTTGAATCAGAGAGGGTTTCACACCTTGAGGTTTCCTGGCTGAGCAACCCAAGGATGCAGCGAGGAGCCAATCACAGATTAGGCTTTTTTTTCTATGAAAAAGACAATAGTAATAACTTAAATAGCCAATGGAAATGAACCAGCATGAGCACCCAGAGACATTAATCTGAGGCTTCTTGATAAAACCAGAAAGGAAGCAAATTAACAAGTGTTTCGCTCTATGTAGCCCATCGAGTGAATTCACAAGAAGCGAGTGACTGTGGTGTTGAATGGAATAGGCTTCACGGCTGCCCCTTGGCACCTAGCACAGCGCTGCTAAAACCCCTGGAATCTCTACAGGGTTGAGTGTCCTTTGTACACTAATGAGATGACTGATGGTGACCCTAGATAGCTTCAGGATGGGGACTGGTCCCCAGAAAGACCTGCAGGATTAGAGGACAGGGTTGCTCAATCCTACCCCCAACCTTTGGGGAGGGTAGAGGGGCTGAAGCTTGAGTTGATCACCAATGGCCAACAATGTAATCACAGATCTCTGCAGGATGAGGCCCCTATAAAAACACCAAAAGGGTTCAGGTACCTTCTGAATTGCTGAACACATGGGGTGAGGGGACCCCATGGCTCCTTCCCTTCTATACCTTGACCTCTGCATCTCTTCCATCTGACCTTCATCTGTATTCTCTGTCATAGCTTTTTATAATAAAGGGATAAAAATAAGTAGTGTTTTCTTGAGATCTGAGAGCCACTCCAGCAAATTAAACCCAAGGGAGGAGTCTGAAGAATCCTGATTTATAGCTGGTTGGCCAAAGGCACCGGTCATAGCTTGGGCATGGTCAGTGACATCTCAAGTGGGCACAGGATTGTGGAACTGAATCTTTAACCCATGGGATCTAACACTGTCTCCACATTGATAGCAACAGAACTGAGCTATAGGAGACCTAGCTGGTGCTGGTGGGGAGAAATCCCCACACGTTCTGGTGATGAGAGGTGAAGAATTCTGTAAGGATTGTGTGAATGCAGGAAAAGCTGTTTTTCCTATCTCTTTAAAAAGCAACAGGGGCCTCTTATTGGGCTACAAAAGATCAACTACAGAAAAGCAAGAGTTCTCAAATTCTAACAAAACTCCCATTGCTTCTAGTGCCAGAAGTTTACACCCTCAAACCACTATTTAGAATAGTGGACTCTACCTTATAAAGTGAGTTTCTGACCCAGGAACCTTTCATTTCTTTCACTTTTCTTTGTCTAATTTCTAAATAAATTGTTTTGCACTTCTAGGCAAAGAAAAAAGGAAGAAATCAAATTCATACTGACCAGTGAAGAAGGAGTAGGGGAGAAGAGAACAATAGTTTGGAAACTATTCTGAAGTAGTAATGCGTGGCCAATATAGGAATCGTTTGAACAAAATATATATTCTTTATTGGATATCCCCATATTATTGAAGTATGGACTAGAAATGAGACTTTGCCTATGTAATCCTGGGCAACATTCTTTCTAATTCTCAGTTTTTTGTTTTCTCTCTGTGTGTGTGAGCACGGGTGTGCATAGCCCTGGGGATATTACCTAGGGGCATTCTACCTCCAAGCTACACACCACCATTTTTATATTTGTTTTGAAACAGGGTCTTGCTAGGTTGCTGAGAGTCTTGCTACGCTGCTGAGGCTGGCCTTGAGCCTGTGATCCTCCTGAGTACTGAGATTACAGGCTTGCACCACCATGCCCGGCTTAATTCTCAGGTTTTTTTCAGTCTCTAAAATAGGGGTAGTAATGTGTGACTGGCCTAACTTGATATGTTCTTATGGGTGGACTATGAAACAAAATGTGTGAATAACACCTGAGGTGCACAGTAAATCACAGCACCTGTACGGTACAGGGCACCATAGAAAAAAAACATATCCTCCTGCTCCTTCACATGATTTCCTAAAAAATAAAAATAAGGGAAGTGCATTCACTAATGAATAATGAAGAATTGCTCGACTCGTGTTTTTAGTAATTTAATTAAAGTTTCTAGGATACGGATTTCCTCAGCTAAAAAACATGCTATTGTTTTTGGCCTCAAAGAAATAGCAGCGGCCCCTACAGAGCAAAGTCACTAGCACAATTGGGATTTGCATCCCGTCCAAGGGAGGACATTCCAGTGTCCCATCCGATAAGCCTTCCACACCTCTCTCTACCAGAGCACAAAAGCATTTTCAAGAAACATTGGACAACCATCCCCCCAAAATTATGTTTTGTTTTTTTGCAAATCTGTAGGCTCCTGTGAGACACAAAGCAACAAGCTCTAGTCCATTAGTATGACAGGTAGCGCTCTTACTAACAACTGCTTTTTACTCCCTCTGACAAATGTGCTTGGTGCCATGGCTGACGTTTGTGTGGTAATCAGGAGTGATGGAGAGGGGACGTCGGCGCTGCCGAAAGTGCCCCCCGATTTAATGTGAACGATTTGTCAAACGTGCTGTGATAGCAGTGCTGTCAGGCCCGGGCAGAGAAGCACTCTGTCATCTTTGCGCCAACCAAGGTCACTTTGGCAAGGAGAGGAGGGCTCTCGCCAATGAAATTTTCATGTTTATCGGTGATACGCATGGCCTACTTTCACAACTTGTTTTTCCTTCTATTAACAGATAACCATCTCAGGATTTGGGAGATACTCCCTTGGAGAGATGCCCGCTACAAGAGATGGTCCCCTGGGTGGTTGAGCCACTTGGCACCCATAAGAGCCAAAAAACCTGGAGAGCAAACGTGAAAGCCAGGGTCCCGTGTAAACCAAACATACCCGGTGTCTTTGTGCCTCACTGAATACAGGTGTCACATGGCATGCATTTCAAATAAAATGTTGATGTTTTTGGTATGAGCTTGTATTGCATGCTATGACATTTACTTTCATTCCATACCTTAAGGGCACCCACTATCTCCTAAGCATCAAAAGAACCAAAAGTTAGATGTGGTCTTCACACAATGGGGTCCATATGTTGGTCAGATTTCCCCCCCCCCAAAAAAAAAAAAACAATGAGGGAAAGCTGGGAGTGGTGCATGCCTGTAATCCCTGTACTTGGGAGGCAGAGACAGGAGGATGGTGGGTTTGAGGTCAGCCTCAGCAATTTAGTGAGGTTCTCAGCAACTTAGTGAAACTCTGTTTCCAGATAAAAAAATAAAATAGGGCTGGAGGTATAGCTCAGAGGTAGAATGCCCCTGGGTTCAATCCTAAGTACCCCCCCAAAAAAAGAGGGAAGAAATGGGAAGGGAAGGGATCTTCATTTTTTTGCTATTAGTAAAATGAATCCTCTGCCTAGATGAGGTGGACTTAGATATTTTGCTGCATATTTTCATTATATTTTTTTAGGCCTCAGTCATTACACTGGACATATCTTCTAGAATAGAACAGAAGCCAAATAGGGCAAGAATTGTCTTAGTGAATTTTGTATCTTATCATCTAGCACAGTATCTGCTCAGTAAATATTGATAGCAGAAATGAATGCAATCCACAGAAATAAATGCAGAAAAAAATGGTGAAAGGAAATAAGGATCCATGCCAGAGATGGCCAACTGGGCGCCAGGGAAGGCAATGTATTTTGTTTGTGGATAAACAATGTCTGTAAAAAAAAAAACCAGTGGTTTAGATGATGAAAGAGATGGAGTCTGAGGCCCAGAGGGATGATCACTGGCTGATAGCATGTGGACCAAATTGGGCACACAGGCAAAATTCAGACTACAAATATGTTTTGTTTATACCAGTCAATGTGACTCTACGAAATGCCTACTGTTTTGTTTTAGGTTTTTCTTTTCAATTGGTTACTAATGCTTAAATATCAGGAGCTTTTACATAAAAACTTGGACTTTGGATTCTCTGGGGGGGAAATGGGAGAATCTGGCAACGTGGGGCTGCACACACACAGCTGCCCCTTTCAGCTGGGCGTCTGTCTCTAGTTTTCCCAGTCCTGAGGGTCTAATGCCAGCTGCCATTTGTCACCATGTTTGCACAATTACTCTTCTAATAGCAGAGACATTTCTCTCTACCATGTCTCAATCAAAAGTGGCTCAGAGCACTGAATGACAGACAGTGATTTTTTTTTTCCTCAGAATCGGCCACCTCTTTTCTCATTTGCAAGATTTGCCTGGGTCCTGCAGGTGTGGGAATTGGGACACCTGGATGGGGCTCCTGTGGAATGGCCCTCCTGATGTATTCAGTCACAGTAGTAGCAGTTCCCATTCAGGGCTATCAGAAAACCTAGTTCTGAAAGCTCTCATATGTAAAACTTAAAACTACTGATTTCATCTGAAGCTGCTTATCAAACAAAGGCAATGGGTTATTAAGATGAAAATGACATTTTTATTATACCTTAGAGATGACTGACCCTTTAGACATTTGTAATCATTGGCATAGCTAGTAACACCATTCCCATGTTGCAGGTTAGAAAACTGAGACTTTAAGGGAAATCGCATCACTAGCAGGATGAAGCATTGTGCCTGGTAAGCATATTAAATCCAAATCTCTTGAGCTAGGGCCAGAGATCCAGTATTTTATTAAAGTTCCCCAAGGGACTCTAATACACAGCCAGGGTGGAGACCCACTTTCTTAGCATTATGAACTTAATGTTTGTGTCCTCCCAAATCCATCTGCTAAAGCCCTAACTCACAATGTGATGGTATTAAGAGGTGGGGGTCTTTGGGTATGATTAGGTTTAGATGAAGTTATGATGGTGGGGTCCTCCTGATGGAATTGGTGCCTTTATAGAAAGAGACCAGAAAAAGCTAACTCTATCTCCCTCTCCTTTTTCTCTCCTATCCCGTCTCCCCCTTCCCCCTTGCTATTAGATAATACAATAAGAAGGCAGCCATGAAGAGGGCCCTCATCAAGAACCCAGTCTCACTGGCATCCTGATCTTGGACCTCCAGGCTCCATAACAGTGAAAAATGAATGTCTGTTTAATCCACCAATTCTATGGTATTTTGTTATAGCAGCCTGAGCTGACTAATACACTTAGAATATAGTTTTTCTCCTGCTTCCACCTCCCAGATTAAAGCAGTGCAAACACAGAGGCCTTGGTTCAAGGTCCATTGCAGGCTGGCAGATACAGGTAGAATGGATGTAATGGAATTGTTCAGATTGGAACTCAGGGGATTGGACTTTTAGACTCCAATAAGCGATGCCTTAGTTGTGCTATTTTAATAACAGATTAGAATTAGTGGTTTTCCAAGTTTCCATTAGAATCCCTGGGCCTTATCCCTAATCTGGGAACTAGACTCTCTTGGGTGACTCCAGATATGTATATTTAATAAAAAAAGCTTCTCCCATGATCCTCAAAGGTGTTCCCAGTCAACTGTTTTACCAGATGATAAAGACTCTCCAGCACTCATAAATGATGAGGGACAGTAAGGAAAAATGGCTAATCAATACACCTGGTGTCTGACTGGATGTAGTTAGTAAGAGGGTATGATTGTACCAAATATATACACACGTGTAGTTCAAAATTGAGTTCCCCTTAGAGAATTACACTGGATTTGATATTAAAATGGACCACCACGTGGCATCTATTCTATCCAGTAAAGAGCAGGACTGGTGGCCCCACACATACTCCTCGGGTTCTCATGCAAGTGTCCTAATTAAGCTCAATGGTGACTCCAGGGGAACACTTCTCAGTGGGGACTTAAGGTTATATTTAAAGGCAGCACTTGGGATGAATAGTTATTCACTGGCCCTTTTTGGATAATGGGACTCATTTGGTCCAATGCCTCTGAGAGTCACAGCATTCTCAACGCTGAATATTTATTCTTTGTTCATACCCCTCTATCAAGTATATGAACAAAAGCTGATTCATAGTAGGCTCTTAATATTCAGTGATGAGTGAATATGAAAAAGAATTTTAAAATTGACTGCCACTATTTCCTTCCTCTAGTTTATCAAAATGGCCTTTGGAAAATAAAAAAAGGAACACAGAACCGTGATGTTCTCCTATTCACAGTCCTTTAACGACTCTCCATGGCCTGCAGCAGAAAGTGGAAATTGCTCAGTCTACTTCAGGAGCATATGCATGATCTGGCCTGGACAACATCTTAGATTCCATCTCTCATTGTACTGACAAGGGATGACCTTGTCATTAATTACAGTTCAAGGAACACACCTTAGCTCACGCCTCCAAGCCTTTGATAAAAACACTTCCCTCTGCCTGGAATATCATCTTCCTATTTGCTTCCACAATGTCTTTCAAGTTTCAGATCCATGAAATCTTTCTTAATCTGTCCGAGTAGAATTAATCATCCCTTCTCCCTCTTCATCGTGACAGATTTCAATCACGATCCCTTCATCACTTTTTACCACTGAATGGCTATGCATCTTTCACCCTAATAGTGTGCATGCCACTAGAAGCGTGGTCCTAGGCTTGCTTCTAGCCCTGGCATCTGCTCAAAGACCTGGGTCATTGCACATGCCCAACAGTGACAGTTTGACTGAACACACTGATGTGTCATTCTCATCCGATACCCCAGGTATCAGGAATGTACTCTAGAGGACTCACTCTTTCTCAGACAGGCAAAATAGTGGAGGGTTTTGGAATAAGAAGGCTTAAAGAAATCCCAATTCTATGTAAGAAGTTATTTGAAGACATGGAGTCCTACTAGATACTTGGATCACAGGAAGTTGTCCCAGAAGATCAACAGTGACTAAACCACTTAGACTGGAGTGTCATGATGATAATCCCAAACTACATTGATCAGTATTAATTTATAATAGCAGTAGGTAACTGAAAAATAAAAATAAAAAACTCTGCTGTCCTAGTTGGTCAATGAAATGGTAATCCACTAATTACTAACTATTCAATTTGAATTCCAAGGCTCAAAGTAAAATCCTAAGCCATTTTACTTACTTTAGTTTTAATTGCAGAATACAGGCTCATTTCTCACCCTCACCTTCCATCATTCTTGGTAAATACTGCTTGAGTACCTACTATGTGCCAGACATTATTTTAGTAGTAGACGGAACTACTACTACTATCTTGTATTCATGCTTCGTATTTTCCCTTTTTCTTTTAGTATAATCTACTGAAAATTTTTTTCTTTTTTTAATTTAGTTTATTTATTTTTAAATTTTTTTATTGGTGCATTGTAATCATACATCTTGATGGGTTTCAGGGTGGTAGAAGTATACATGCACACAACTGTCAATTAGCCCTCCCCCAATCAAACAAAGCTAGTATTATTTCATTTTGCTCTAATTAGGAGTCTCAGTTCTGTGTGTTCTGCTAGAGAAGGTAGCTATTCACAAAAAGTGGGACTTCCTGCTTTATCCCTGGAACACAGCTGAAAATGTCAGATGATACTCTAGATCAAATTTTTTTTTTTTGCGGTACCGGGGATTGAACCCAGGGGCGTTCTACCTCCGCGCTACACCCCCGGCCCTATTTTTTTATACTTTATTTTGAAACCGGGTCTCACGAAGTTGTGGAGGGCCTCACTAGGGAGAGAGAGAGAGAGAGAGAGAGAGAGAGAGAGAGAGAGACAGTGAGAGAGAGAGAGAGAGAGAGAAAGAGAGAGAGAGAGAGCTGAGGCTGGCTGTGAACCTGGATCCTCTGGTCTCTGCCTCCCAAAGTTCTGGGATTACAGGCGTGCACCACCACACCCGGCTTCTAGATCAAGTAAATGAGGTGTGTAATGGGAAATAAAGCACTTCTATACAGTTTCTGATTTTCACATAGGGATGTTCCTGTTCTGTCTTCTGCTCATTGGTGAGTGCATGGTCCTCAGCAAGGCTTGGGGATACTAGTCCTTCTTGTCTCCCCCACATTATCACTGAGGAGGAAGAGAGAGATAACAGGTTCAACTTCTCAGTTTCTATTCATTATACTGACTCTGTGATCTTAAAGAATACTCTTAAGTATGCTACAAGTGGCTTTTAACGTAGTCATTGTTTTAACTCCCAGAAATGGTCAGGGGCCAAAGATAGCCAATGTAGACTTTCTCTTGAAATAGAAGACACTAAACAATTCAACAAAACACATCTGGCCTGTTTCACCAACAAAACCTGAAATAATATCATCACCTCCTCACATCTAATGGACTTCAAGAAATGTTATGACCTATTCACCGATGACCAACCTATAGCAAGGGCAAAAGGACATCCCCAGTGGTTGGGCATATAGTGATTGAACCCTAGATTCTACAACTTCCTCTCACACGACTCTTCTTGTCACTGTAGCCGATTGATTCTCTTTGTGAAAAGATCTGAAAATCAACAACAACAGAGTCATACTCATCTCACGATCCTTGTCCTTAATGCTGCTTGGAAAGCCCTATCATAGCTGTACCTCTGGCATCCAGGGTCTTTGTGCCTGTCCCTGCCTTTGGATGGACTTCCATGACCCTCTCTTCAGGGAGCTTGCCTTGTGACCAGTTACTGTCACACTGCTCTGTGCTTATTTATTTTATAGCCTTTGTTTCTGTGAAGTTGTCTTTTGTCCCTTGTGCATGTATTTATTTTGTCTACTTCCATGCCCTGCTGCCTGACAAAATGTAAGTTTCCTTTAGTGATGTCTCCTTATCTGTTTTGTTTACACACAGACACTTTCTCTCTCTCTCTCTCCCATTCTCTGTATCCCCAGAAACTAAAAAAACAAAACAAACAAACAAAAAACCCAGTATCTACTATGCTTTCAGTTCATATCAATGGAAAGAACAGAGGGATGTGTACGGGTTTAAATGAGTAAGTCACTGAAAACAGTCTCAACAGCACAGACTCTTCCCCTCCCACCCCCGCCCTGAAGCTGACTTGACCTAAACCATGACCCAGAACACTCAATCTTCAGCAGAAATTGATAGAGAAATATTTTTTCTTTGCTCTGCCCTCATCAATAAAAAAATACAGATGGTGAGACAATATGAAGGCATGAACCCCGAGTGGAGAGGTGACGCGCACACGTCATCCTTCTGTCTTACAGATGGCCAGCAGTGGGTTTCACACGAGGCACTGAGTTAAAAGGTCCTGGGTACCAATTGGAAAGAAGAAGGTACAGAAAATTGTCTGGCTCATTTTTCCTTCTTTGGCGAGAAATGGAATGAGAAACAAACAAGAAGCAGCTGAGGAATGGAGGGACTAAAAAAACACTCAATTATTTCCAATACTATAAAACTGCAGGGAAAAGGAATCTGGAGATTAAAATGCTAAAGGAAAGAAATCTTATGGCAACTTTAATGATCATAGCCATATTCCCAGCCAAAAGATTCCCATACTTCCTGGCAACAAAGGCTACCTTCACCCTGATGTTTTAATCCAGTAGTACCCCTTACTTTCCACCTCCCTCTATCCTTTCCCATCCCCACTTTCTTCTCTTTTTCTCTCTCAATTCCTATCATCAAGCAATGCATATACACTAGGAAATGAGAAATTGGTGGCCGTGGAATGATATCAAATACAATTCTGGGGGAAAATGTGTTCACAATTTTTACTAAGCAGCAGCATAAGCTAAAGGAGAAGATTTATGGTAATGAATCATATTAATCAACTAAATTAATATATCATTTCAGTGATTCATAGAGTAACAATAACAAATAAGGAATAGGACTTAAAATATCCTAACCAGGTACAGGAATCCAGAGATAAATTAAAGATTAATTTGTAATCTACTCACACACTAAAATCAAGGACATTATTTCATCATTTCTTATCAAATATGCAAAAACACAGTCCTTCTCACGTGGATTCTTTTGCTTCTTGACAGTGCTCTTTATAGCTCATGGAGTAAATAAAATGAATGTTTATATACCTTGTCCTGTTTTTCTGGGGCACCAACCATAGCATAGCAGCATATGTTTTCATGCATCAAAGTAGATATGATGAATCTCAGACCAGCATTGTCCAATATGGTTGGCACTAGCCATGTGTGGCTGTTCAATGTTAAGGGTAAATTAATAAAAATTACAGAAAATTAAAAATTCAATTCCTCAGTCACACTAACCACATTTGAGTTCTCCATAGCTATATGAGGCTAATGTCTACCATCTTGGAAATTGTGTATTTACAATAGTTCTACCATGTGGAAAGTTCTAGTAAACACTCTTCACTAGAAAACATTTATTGTACCAGGTAAAAGTGAGTTGCTAGTATCATGCAAATTATCTAGGTGTGGTTTCACATTTTCCTGTCAATTAGATCTGTTGTGCAATCATTTAACTTTATCTTTCTCTGTACTCTCTAGTGCTCCTGTATTTAGTGTTTTAATCTATGCATTTAATGAGATACATGGACTGAGAACTTCACAGAGGCAGAGCTTTCCTGTTTTGCTCTTACTGTAGTCTCTGAGCCTGGAAAAAAGGTCTTGCACAGAGCTGACACTTGAACAAAATTTGTTGAGTGACTCAATGATGGAAAGAATGTCAAATGGCAATACGGAATAGTCACAACAGAGGTATATGTAAGGAAAAATTACCAAGAGAGAAAATGTCATTTTACAGCCAATAGAGATAAATGCCTATTTCTCTCACTGTCTCCTCTGCCTATAAAGAACCCAGAAATCAATTCCACCCAGAACATATGTGGATCTTTTTGCCTAGATGAGCAAATGAACCCTAACTCTATCAGTTGAGGAAACTGTGAAATTAATTGTGTTGACATCTACTTGGGCAGAAAACAGTTAACCCAGCATGACAGGGTGATGATAGTGACTGAAAACTCAGAGGCCCTGGAGAAAGAGTTGTTTTCATCTCATTATGTCTGCCTTGATAATTACCGCCGACTCATCAGGCCTGGGTTGAGCTCCACATATAATCACTTTCCTGCATATTTTTTGAAGGAGGAAGCATAATAAGGTAAAATGTGCAGACTAATTTATGACATTTGTGGATCTATTTTCAGGAAAAGAAAAACCACGGCGCAGTAGGGGGATGCTAAAATTCCCTTTTAGGTAGAATAGACTTTTTTTTTTTTACTTGTGCTTAAAATGAAGGAAAAAAAAACTTCTCCTTTTTATAAAAAAGGAACACACACACCATCCTTAATATTCATTCTATTAACAAAAAAATGTTTTCTAACTTGCTGCCCAAATCAATCTACGTGATTTCAACAACATATTAGTAAAAGAAAGGAAAATCCTGTATCTCATTAAATGCATAGATTAAAACACTAAATACAGGAACACTAGAGAGTACAGAGAAAGATAAAGTTATCCACCAAGTCTGAACATTAACACAACGGGGCGATACACAAGGGAAGACTTTTTCTTTGTGTTCCATGTATAGTGTAAATGAAAATAAAATAACGAAGCTCTTAATGTTATTCTCAAACACCTTACTGAACTTTTATCCTCAGCAACTTATGGATCGGCTATCACAAGGTCATTTCTCTAATCAAAAAACAGTGAACGGCTGGGCGTGGTGACACATGCTTACATATAATTTCAGTACTTGGAAGTATGAGACAGGAGGATCACAGGTTCGGAACTCAGAGAGATTCTTAGCCACTTAGTGAAACCATGTTTCAAAAAAAAAAAAAAAATAAGCCAGATGTGGTGGTGCATGCTTGAAATCCCAGTACCTGGGAGGCTGAGACAGAAGGATTCCAGGTTTGAGGACAGCCTCAGCAATGTAGCAAGACTTTCAACAACCTAGTGAGACCCTGTTTCAAAACAAAAAATAAAAAGGGCTGGAGGTGTAGCTTGGAGGTAGAATGCCTCTGGGTAAAATCTCTAGTACCACAAAAATAAATACATAAATAAATGAATAAAAAGGGCTGGGGGTATAGTTCAGAGGTAGAATGCTCCTGGGTTTAATCCCCAGTGCCAATAAAATAGAATGAAAAACAAAAACAGTGAACAATTTTTAAAAAATCACCAAATCTCTGTGTTAAATACAACACATATATGCACACACACTCAAAATAAATCAAATAAACAAATAAAAAACTCCAACAAAACCATCTGGCTACATTCTATTTTGGGTCATAGCAGCTAAAATTGACATTAAATAAGAGTATGAACAACAGAGTAACTGTTCTTACCCAGATGGGTTTCAGACAATAAATCAGGTTTCTAAGTTTTGCCATGAGGGCAACCAAACCATTCTTACTGCCAATGTTTTCCCGATGGAATCTACCGATCCATAGGAAATCCTTAACTTTCATTTGGTGATAACGATCAAGTATCATCTAGTCAAACTTAAATTATGTGGAAGGAGTCATGCTTGGGAGTGGTATGATCTATTTTTTTATTATGAAACATTAGGTTGTAGGTGGTTTTGTAAGAAATCAATTAGAATGCCCATCTGCACATTGGGAATCCACATTTGTTTGTAAACTTCTTAATTAAAAAGCATTGTTTCACCCTTCTTCTTTCTCTGCCCTTGAAGATGTACCACCCTCGAAAGATGACACATGCTCACACACAACAATCCCCAACCCTACCTTAAGCTGTTGATTAGTTTCTACTATAAATATTCGGTGCAAAGTTATGTGCAATGATACAAGAGGGCCTTTTGAGGCTACTAGCTTGCTTACCCTCCAATATAATATTTTGCCTTCTAATGTTTGCTTCCATGTTCATTTATTCTAAGTATTTGTTCATTTTATAGCTCAACTGAATGCCTACAAAAAAAATTCAGCTGTCTTCTCAAGTGAAACAAAACCCTTTAATCTTTAAGGCTTTTCCTGGAGAGCGCACCCGCTCAAATGGAGTTCAAAAGAACTCTTACTGTAAGAACTTTGGGGCTGGGGGAGGGCATGATTAACCTGCAGTATGAATTATGCTTGTCTCACTTAATTTCCAGTTTAAGAAAATCACTTTTTGCGCTTTACTTTGATAACTGCCAACATTTACATATATTACAAACTGGCTTCAACATTAAAATACTCTTGACAATTGTACCTTCAGCTCTAAGTTAAAGTGCTAGTGACTCCAGGAGAGAGGGTAGCTGTTTCTAGAAAGGCTGTGATTAGACTTACTCCAAGATCCACAGTAGGGCTCTGAAGTACCATAAATACCCTGAACGTAACAAGCAGGAAGCTTTGCAACTTCTGACACAGGGTTACCACCTAATAACGCGAAAGCCAGCAGATCCCTCCCCTCCAGACACGAGTCGCTATCCATATTTACCCACGCTGGCAAAATGTGGAAAGAGAATTCCTTCCAGCCTTTTTAATTACCAAAAATTCAAGTTGCTTTTAAAATATCATAGTCCCCCTTGAGATTTCAGGAGAGCGGGGGATCTCCATGGCAATAGGAACATGGTGCCAGCATCCTCTTGGCTCCGAGTCGCTGCGCCTCTCAGGAGGCTTTCGCACGGGAGAGAATCGAACTTTGTGAAGAAGCAGGCACTCTCCCTTCAATCCTTTATTTTGGGAGTAAAATGACAAATCTCATGTTACAGAAGGTAAATAAGAAAATGTTGTAACCATATGCCTTCCTCTAATATACACAATTAAAATGCAATATCAATCTGCTCTCCTGGTATGGAAAGCAAAAATGGAAAGTTAACAGACAGTGGCCCACATATGACGTCCACGTGCCAGTTTCCCTTCGCTCCTTCAGGCGGCTCTGATCTCTCATGAACCAATCTCTCAGACTGCAATGCGCAGGGCTCATGCATCGAAACTCATGGAATGTGGGTGTAATTTTGCTGTATCCCCTTATTTGTGGGTCTGTTCATTCATCTTTGGAGGCAGCATTTCCTGTCTACGCAGAGGATGCTGGGCAAGAAAGGATGAGAGATGGATTGCACAGGGTGGCAAGAACATAGCAGAACGGGAGCAGCGTGTGTGTGTGTGTGTGTGTGTGTGTGTGTGTGTGTGTGTGTGACTGTGAGAGAATAGAGCGAGCATGGTGAACGAGATTTGTGTAGAACATAGGCTGAGCATCCCCAATCGGAAAATCTGAAATCCCAAACGCTCCAAAATCCAAAACTTTCTGAATGCCAACACAAAGACACAAATTGAAAATTTCTCACTGATCTCAAATGCAATAATAAAATGTAGGTACACTAAAAATATTGCATAAATCATCTCCAAGCTATGTGCATAAACTATACATAAAACAAATGAATTGTGTGTTCAGATTTGGTTCTCATCCCAAAGATATCACATTATTTATTTATTTATTTATTTATTTTTTATTTTATTTTTGAAAAAATGATTTATTTTACAAAAGCATTGCTTTAATGATTTCCTCTAAAGTTCTTATTCAGTTCATGCTCAGTATTTAAAAAGCAGGACATAAAGCAAAATGCATTTGAATTTGATCAAAATTTAAAACACTTAAACTTTTTTTTGGTACTGGGAATTAAACACAGGGGCAAATATTCCAAAATGAAAACAAATTGAAATATTAAATATTTCTATCCCAAGCATTTTAGATAAGGTATATTCAGCCTGTACTACAGAGATACAGAAATTCAGTATTCATAAATAAACTTAGAAGTAATATTATGGCAATATGATATTAAAATCAAATGTAATGGCCTGGCATGGTGGCTAACTGTAATCCCAGTACTTGGAGGCTGGGACAGGACAATCACAGGTTGGAGGAGAGTAGCACATGGTACCTTGGCGAGAGCCCGTTTCAAAATGAAAAATAAAATGGGGCTGGGGGTGGAGCTTGGAGACAGAACACCCCTGGGTTCAATCCACAGTATCACACACATGCATAATAAATACATATATACATACATACATATGCATGAATACATATAAATAAAACATAACAAAACAAACACTAATTATAATGTAATAATATACTATAACATATGTACCAGTAGCAGCCAATACTATTATTTCTAAGTATTCCCATGGTCCCTGTACACGCTTCTTCCTTTCTGTGGTGCAAAATGTCTATTTTATCTGTTCTGTTTAAGGGAATCATTGCCAGTATCCAAGGGACATTTGAAATGTGCATTTGACGTTCCAGCAACACTTGCTCTAATCTCAAAATTTCAGCCCAAAGAAACCCTCATACACTCAAGCAGGTGGAGGCTGAAATAAGGAGGGCGAAGCTCCCGAACTTTTTCCCTTAGGAGCTAGATTTAGAACAACAAGGCTCTGAGAGGCCCTGGCCATGTGGTCTAGGGACCGCCAGTTCTTTTTTTTTTTTTTTTTGTGATACTGGGGATTGAACCCAGGGGCATTCTACCTCCGAGCTACACCCCCAGCCCTATTTTTTATTCTTTATTTTGAAACAGGGTCTCACTAAGTTGCGGAGGGCCTCACTAAGTAGCTGAGGCTGGCCACGAACCTGCAATCCTCCTGTCTCAGCCTTCCAAGTACTGGGATTACAAG